>PVKS010030507.1:0-24319 GCA_004027875.1 Aplodontia rufa
TGAGAGAGGGCTGAGATGGCGCCCAGTTACAAGAATGGGAGGAAACCAAGATGATCGGAAAGTGGATCAAGACAGCAGAAGCAGACCTCCCTGGTCTGGGCTATCATTTTCTTGATGGGTATTGGGTTAAAGAAAGAAGCCATCACCAGCTTCCCTCTGTCCTTCCACTTTTTGCCTCTCTGTATCAGGAAGAGCTGGGGGAGTAGGAGGGGCCTCTGTGGTGTCCAAGGTCTCTCTACCCTGGAGCTCAGATGAGGTTCTGGTGAAATGCTTCTCACCTGCTCTGGAATTTTCCTGAAATCAAGATTTAGCAACCAGACTTTTATCCCCTCTGGAGAGCATGCCCTGTGACTGCTGGGAATGCAGATGAGGCCAGTAGGGTTACAGGAATGAGGTCTGAGCTGTCTGTGGGTTCTGTGTTTCAAGGTAGGATTGGTGATGGGAACCACAGAAAGGGGCAATAGCAGGATGAGAGTTTGCAGAGAGCTGGAGGAACATCATCGCTCATTAAATCCTGAGGTCCCTGATGACGAATCATCACTGTGGAGAGGAACCTTGCGAAGGAGTAAGCACTGTGCTGGCACCTTTACTGCATACACTGGCCCACTGAGAAGACGCAGGCGCTGAGAAGCAGACCTAAGCTGTTGAACAACCCTTCCGTGGGGCCTGGGCTTTCCCTTAACCAAGGCTAGGGGGATAGGGGCCCTTTGGGTAGGAGAAAAAGGGGAAGGAGGTGTCTAGGGACATAGGGGCGGAGCTAAGCGCAGGAAATGAGCTGGGAACCACCATCACCCTCCCTCAACTGCAGAAGCCACAGTCAAAGCAGAGAAGGGACAAAGAGGAAATGACAGATTGGGGTGGGGTGGCGTGGAGTGGGCTAAGGGGGAAGAATCGTGCCCTTCTCAGTAAGGAGTTTGTAGTGCCAAAAACAAGCCGGGCTGGGCTGCCAAGATAACTGGATTCATTTTCAAAGCAAATTAAGAAATGGTTTTAAGTGGCTATTTCATGCCAGGCACAGTGGTGAGCCCAGTGTCATCCCTGGTCCTGCTGGCTGCTAAACCCTCTCCAAAGTAACTTAGGGAAGGAGCTGGGTGAGCTCCACAGGTGGTCCCTACACCTACCTTCCTTTGTACCTTCCACCCCCACGCTTCAAAGCAGGATCGAAGCTATGTCCCTCGCTCATGGCGTTCCCTATTTCAGCAGCTTCTCCCCTTGCCCTCCACCTTGAACCTGTTTCTCCTTTGCACAGGGAGAACCAGAGCTTTACAGAGACTGAAGAAGGAAGCCCCTACCAAAGCAGGCCATGCCCACCCCATAACCTCTTCTGGCCCAACAAGGCTCCAAAGGACCAGGTTCTCCTCCAGCTAGGAGGCCCCCATTGTTCTCGACTGCTCTCCTCATCTCTCCTTTCAGACCCAGGACCATCCACAATCCCTTCAGCCATTCCTCTTCTGCCCCTGTCCTGTCGCTAGTTGCCATCCCTCATCTCTCTCTTGTCCATCTCTCCTGAGTTTCCAAACTCTCCATCCTCTCCCCTCACTGCTCCTTTGGTGCTCATATTCTTGTCCTCCCTGAAAGTTACACCAGGACGCCACTTTGCCCTCTCTGCATCACATTTCCTGTCTTGCCTGCTCATAGATGTCTTGGGTGGTGACCCTGGACTGCCGCCCCTTCCCCTGGAGCAATCGGGCTGAAGAAGCTTGGTACCTGTCCACCCACCCCCTCAGCTCCAAGTTGGCCTCCTTACCATCCTGGCCTGAGTGCTGCAGATGCTCCTGCAGGTCGCACCCAAACACCCGCTCCTTTGAGCTGCCCTTCTTCTTTCCTTTCTGCCGAGACTTCATGGCCGGAGGGCTTTGTCCCTCAAGACCTTTGCCCTACCAGTCCCCCATGGGATCCCAGCTGGCCACTGGGTTTGGCCCAGCCCCAGGGGGGCAGGGCTCCAAACTGGGGGTGGAGGGTGGCCTGGGCAACAGGCAGCAGCTCTTGCCTCTGGGGCCCCAGCCACAAGGAAGTGGCTGTGGAAGGGGAAGTTGCTAGGACCCTGGCACAAAGCTGCGTCTCGTGGCCCAGCTAGGCACTCACCCTCCTCACCCTTGAGCTACTCTGGGGGGGGGGGTGTGCAGGAAGCTGTGCAGCTCCTCAAACCCGCTTCCTGTTAGAGCATCTTTTTCAACCACAGGGCCTGGGGTGGGGGAGGTAGCTGACACTCCCATCCTCACCCATTGGTAGAACTTCACCTATTGGTCAAGGAGCCGTGATGTCAGAGCGCTGGGGTGGGGTGATGGCGCCTAGGGCGTGAGCAGGTGACTGACACCCCTAGAGACCAGAATTCTTGGGTCCCATGTGGAGACCTAGGTTTGTCTAGAAACAAGGAGGCACAGGGCCCTGCAAAGTACACCCGGGAAAGAGAATCCAGGGGTTCTTCTTGTGACAGGCCTATCACCTCAGCCAAGCCACGTTACTTCTCTGAGTCTTGGTTTCACACATTTGATAATAAAGGGCACAGACTAGGTGATCTTTAAACTATCCTTTCAGCTCTAACGGTCTGTGGAACTCATTTAACTTGAGTTTCAGTTTCTTTATCTGTAAAAAGGGTACACCTCTGTCTACTTTACACAGCTGTTGTTTTAAGACTACAGTACAATACAGGTTTTTAAACACTTTGGAAACTAGGACATAGACCTCCCAGAAGAGATTCTTACCTCTGGGGACTCTCAGAGATGTTTGGAGGCCTTGTGGAAGCCATTCTCTGCCTTTTTCCTCCCAGCTACAGGTATCAAGGCTCCTGCCCTGCCCTACTTGGTACTGACAGAATAAGTACTTGGGGTTTTTATGGTTCAAGGGGAAAGACAGGAATCAGACAGAACAGGTTTTATCTGTTTATTTTAAAACAGAATATCATTTTATGTACAAATATGCACATATTTACACAAAATGTACATACTAGGATACCAGATCTTTGAGGTCCACAAAGTCCTGGGCCAATTGGGGAACAGGATAGGAGTCTCTCCTTTAGTTCAGAAATCCAGCAGATTTCAGGCCACATGGGCTTTGGGCATTCTCAGTATTCTCTCTCATTCTCTCTCTTTCTCTTCGGTGCTGGGGATTGAACCCAGGGCCTTGGGCATGTTAAACAAGCTCTTCTAGTACCGGGTCACATCCCTAGCCCTAAATCTTGGTATTTTGGCTTGAGTATGTTTGAGTAGGCCAAATAAAAGAAAACATCTAACCCCAACCCCCACTCAGAGGAACTGCCCGAAGAGCCCTGAAACCCCTGGAGAAAAGGAGACATTCTCACCCCTGGCACCTCCTTCCCCTCACCTGAACATCCCGTTCCTCTGTCTACAGCCACTACCCTCTGTCCCCTTCACCACGATGGAAACAGGAGCCCTGGTCACTAAGTCCCAGCAAGGTCCCAAGGGACCATAAACAACTGTGAATACAACTGAAAAACAAAATGAGGGTAGGGAAGAGGTGAGGGGCCAGTGGGGTCAAGGACACGTTCTTGTTCTCCCTTAGCGGGTAAGCCACTGGGCTCATATCCCAGTTCCAGATGCCACCAGCTGTCAGGTTCCCTCTGGAGGGGCTGCCTAGGTGAAGATGCCTTAGAAGCACCTTTCACAACCACAGAACCTGACCCTCCAAGTGAGGTCTCAGTGAAGTTTGCTGAATTCCTAAGTAGGCTGGTCTCCCAGTAAGCAATCCCAGTAACAAACATGCAGATAAATCAAAAGCTTTTTAAAAGTTTTTTCCCCCTCTCTCTCTCTCTTTTTCCCCCCTGTTCTTAAGGGAGCTGGAGTTGTACTCTGAAAGCTCCCTGAGAGTTTATTTACAGAAATTACGTACTTGCAGCAAGCCCACAGGCCAGCAGAGGGCAGAGGGGATCTTCTGGAACAGTTCAAACCTCTGGCAGACCCCTGGACAGCTGCTTCACACTTGCCCTGTGGCTCCCAAGTGGTGGGAACCCAGCTCCCCCACTTCAGAGGCCAGATTCCAGTTCCAGCTATGCCCGCACAACTGGATCTGACCCATAGTCTCCACCACTCACCTCCAACCTCTGCATCATTAATACTGCTCTGGGGTCTGAGGAAAGTACCTGCATTTGCAGGCAGAGGTCACACACAGTCACGTCACACAGAAACCAAAACTTGACATCATTCCCCACACAGCCACCCAAATCCTGCGGCACACAAACCACTATTCACTTGGGCTCTAACATGACAGCATAGCATATCCCATGGACAGTCACCCCTCCGCACACAGTGAACATTCACACAAACACAAAAGCACGCATACAGTGACCTGCACACACGGTGGGAGGGACTCGACCAGTGGAGCCCTCCCGATGAACAGAAGGGTTGGAGGAAAACATGGAGCAGTCATTGGGGTGGGGGGCATCTTCCTTAAGAAATACGGGCATTTAAGGAGGCCCCCTTGAGATGAGCTGAAATCCCCCATGTCAGCAGAAGGAGCCAGGCCTAGGGGAGGGAGGCAGGCCTGGGTCAGACCAGATGCCCCCGCCCATTGATGTAGATGCCATTGCCCGTGGGCTTGGCGCGCAGGGTCCCATTCTCCTGAACAAAATGGTTCATCGCCTGTTTGATGCCTTCGTCGCGATCTTCCTCTTCCTCCACCCGTCCAGAGCCTGGAGACAGCAATTCGGTCTGTGTTTCAATCTCCCTCACTGTGGTCAGTGTGGAGTAACTGCGGCCCTCTGGCTCTTCACTCTGGAGACCAAGGACAAGTCAGAAACCGCAGCAAGGCACCCAGATACAAAGGAAAATGGTTGGGTTACGGTGGGGTAAGAGGCCAGGCAAAGCAGGGGTAATGATTGTCCCACAGACATGCGAGCTCAGAGATTAGGGGCCAGGAACAAGTGTTCGGCATGGGGAAGGGGAGAGGGAGAATGAAGGCACAACAGAGATTCGGGGATGGGCCACATGTGAACCAGGGCTGAGGTGTGAGGGACTGGAAGGGGATTGCAGACGCACCACATTTGGGGACAGGAGAGGGGCCTGAGGAGAGTGGTGGGGACACCGGTGGGGCCGGGGGCCTCACCATCACAGAGCAGCTACTGTTGTCCTTGAGACTATCAGGGTGGCCCTCGGCTCTCAGCCCTACACTCTCCTCCGGCTGCAGGGCCCGGACATGGGGAGGAGTTAGAAGAGAGCTCAGCCTCCTCCCCTCGGTCTTTTCACCTCTTATCCTCCACCAGCCTCCTCCCTAATCACCTTTCCCCCAACCCCACAGGTCCATTCTCTCCCTGACACGCCCTCAGTCCCCTATTGCCACCCCAAATCCACACTGGACCCAGCACCGATGGTAGATTCCCAAAGCAACCCTCAGGCCAGTGGTGCAGTGGACCTTCCAAAGAGTCCTCCCAGACTCAAAGCAGTGACACCCCCAGCCCAGCCCCCAGTCTAGCTCCAGCTAAGTGACAGCCAGACCTGGTGGGCGTCTATGCTCCTGGGAGGCACAAGCAAACCCAATATGGCCACGCCTCATGTAGACACCCAACCCTGGCACGCACCTGGCTCCTGGGGTCCGTGTGATGAGAATGCAGCCTCCGGATGGAGTTCTCCCTGGTCAGGGTCAGTTCCTCCTCACTGGGAAAGACACCCCCTTGTCAGGAACTGAGAGTGGCAGCAAACCTCCCAAGGTGAGTCTGGCTTAGGGAGCCTATGTGAGCAGGACTGCAGGGCGTGGGCACCAGGGCAGCCCTGCAAGTATGACTTATGTAGCTGGAGATGGCAATGTGGCTGAAGAGCTTGTGTGTGCCCTGTGTGTGAGCAGGTGCATACAGTTGGTGCTACACAGGCATGTCTCCCACCCTCACTCAGGCAGTACAGCTCCCCCATCCAGCTGTGACCCAGGCCCCAATCCCCTCTCACCTACTAAAAGACTCTGTCCACTCTGGTCTATAAGCTCCCCAGATGTCTGGCTACCCAGGCTCCTCTCTTTCCTCCGTTCTGGCCCACTTCTACCTTGCTTCCTCTTCCTTCCCAACTTAGTTTTACCCACCGAGAAGCAGCCAGTACTCACTATTTCTGGCTCATCTGCTGGGCCTTGCGCCGATGGTATCGGGACATCAGTATCACCACCACCACCAGAAGGCAGAACAAGAGGGCGGCGATTACACCCACCACCACCACAGATGCTGACACTAGATCCACCTGCTTCCCTGGGTCCTGAGGGTCTGCTGGAGACAGGCCACTGTCTGAAGTGCATGCCCAGATCCCTGAACCACCCTGACCCCATTGCCCCACACACGCCGCCCTCACAGTCTCTACCCACAATCACCCACTCAGCTAGACCTTCCTGCAAAATATACCATCCAGTCTGCTCAAATAAACCCTTTCCCAATTCCTTCTCTTGTCTTGCTTCCTGCTACCACCACCTAACTCTCCCCCTTCGCAGGACCTAGATCCCTTGTCTCTGTTCTCCAACCGCCACCCCCCGCCATGCTTACCAAGAACATCCACGGTGACCTGAGAATCCCTCGAGGAAAGCTCATTGCTAACATGGCAGACGTAGATGCCACTGTGCTCAGTGGTCAGTGGGGGAAAGCCAAGAGTGTCCCCTTCTGCTCGTACCCCACTGGGCAGAGGCCCATCCAGCCTGTAGGATAAGAAAGCTGAAGGGTGCCTGCTGGGGCTGGCTGAGGCTGCCACCACCCAACGTGCCCAGGCAGCTCTCCACCCCCCTCCCCCATGACGTCACCCAGAGCCGCCGGCTGTTCCCACGGTGCCCCGCCCTCCCCTAGGCAGGTCTAGGCAGAGGCCCCTTCTCCCTGCCGCCCAGCCTGACCCGGGCACCCCCCACACACACTCAGGGAAAATCCACACGCGTGCCATCCCACATTCCCCCATAGGCATCACATCATCCAGCACTAGGTACCAGGCCCGTATGCTATCAAGTCCACTCCACAGGACACTTCACTCCTAGCTGGGCTCAGAGGTACTTGGAAAATGTGACTGCGTGCTCCAACACAGGTGATGCTGCGTGTACGTGAACCTAGCACCAGGTGCAAGGCCATGCATGGCTCATATGCCCTCAGGTGAGAACACGTCTGTCCTGGTCTCACACATGTGCACCCTACCCCTTCCTGATTCTCTAGACATCTTAGACCCTGGAAAAGAATCAAGGACTTGAGGGAGCTGATGGAAGTGGGAGGGTGTTATTGAGGTACTGGCAATATTGTGGAGGTGACAGGAATGAGTATTGGTTTAACAATAGTTATATCCAGCTGTCTTTTTTGTCTTGTGCACTTTATGAACTCACCTAAATTTATAAAATATTAATATTTAATACTGCAGGATTTTGTGTGTGTGTGTGTGTGTGTGTGTGTGTGTGTGTGTGTGTGTTTTCCAGTGCTGGGGATAGAAAGCAGGATCTCATACATGCTAGGCAAGTGAGCTATATCCCTAGCCCTAATACTATATTTCACAATTTTAAAATTAAGGAGAAAAAAGCCAAGAATGAATCCATTTTATCTCCTACTAATTACCCCATATCCTAGATTCCTTGGGGCAAGATAATAATATTTGGTGACCATGCATATTCTCATATTGGTCTGAATATATGCCCCAACTTATCTTGAGTTCAGAATATATGGTTCCAGCCCATAATGAGCACACGCTGGCCCTGAGAGGGAGGATCCTAGCTCCAGGCTCTTACCGTGTCCAGTTGTATGAGGGAGGGGGCTGTCCTTCACTCAGGCACTTGAGTATAGCTCCTTCTCTGCCCACATGCCACAGCTTTTGGTCCTCAAGGCCCCTCACAGAGGCCTCAGCAAGGACTGGAATGGCAGGTGGGAGGAGAAAGCATGAGAAAAATGCCTTTAATCAGGTGGTTCCTCGAAGGACCCCACCCCTGCCCCACCCTGCCTGGAATAGCCCTAATACTATGTCCTTCTTGATCTCACTCATCTCCTGCCAAACCTAGCTGCACCCCACCTCACCGAGGGCTCCTGGCCACACGATTCCCTCTCCTAAGCTCACAGCCTATACTGGTTTACCTGTGCCATGAGTCCACGAGTCCCTCAAGGGTCACACTTTTTCTGGATCTCCTGTGGTGCCTAGCATAGTGCTAGTCACTTGCTCAATAAATGCTGCTAGATTCTTCATAAGTTTAACAATTCTACAATCCTACAATCATACCGGTTCAACCCTTCCTTTCTTTTCATGCACCGCCTCTTGAACCCAGTGGTGCTCTACCACTGAACTACATCCCCAGCCCTTTCCTAGTTTTTATGTTGAGATGGGGTCTGGCCTCTGTTCCCCAGGCTGGCCTGAAACTTGTGATTCTCCTGCCTCAGTCTGTCAAGTTGCTAGGTTTACAAGCCCTTGCCACTGTGCCTGGCTCGTTCATTCAAAACATTTGCTGAGGACCTACTTTGTGCCAAATGTTAGAGTACTTTGAGCTGAAAATGGTGCCCTGCACCCAGGGGCTTGAAGTCTCCTGCTGGGAATACAGTGTCTGCCATTTCCGGAGCTCTCTTATGCTTTGGGCTCTGAGTGAGATGCTTTGCCTCGTGGTTGCTAATTTCCATCAAAATCCTATAAAGTTGATATAATTATACTCATTTCACTGATGAAGAAAATGAAGCCTAACAAGATTAAATAACAGCTGGTAAACAGCAGAATGAGCTTGTCCCAAGTCTGCCTCCAAACCCTAAAATGTGTATTTTGCAAAGTGCTTTCAATTCCATGTTTATATTTATTCTCCTAACAACACTGAGAAGCAAAGCAATCTCCTCGGTAAAGATAAAGATGCTGAAGCTTAGAGGGGTCTCAGTGATTCGCCAAGGTCATCTGGGACCGAACTCCAGGTCTTCTACCTTTCAACTTTCACCTACTGTAGCCTCAGACCCAGGCTCGCCAGCCTGGAGGGACTTGGGGTCTCAGTGTCTTGCCAGCCCTTTCAGAACCCACGGGGCCTGTCTAACCAGTCATCCAAATACTCACAAGACACTTGGAGGGTGTGGGTGATCCTTTGGTCCTGGAGCAAGCCAGGATGAGACACCACGCAAGTAAGAGGCTGCCCATTCATGCTACGGCTGGGCACCAAATGGAACTCTGAAGTGACAGCAGCAGAGCGAGAATGGGTGAAGGAGCGGATGGACGGTGTGCCTTTGACCTCTGTGTCCCAAGACACTTGCGGGGCGGGGCTGCCCTCAGCTGTGCAGGATGCTGCCAACGTCAGGCCCTGGCCTTCTTCTAGCGGTGGACCAGGAATCAGTGAGGGCAGGGGAGGCACTGCGGATGGGGGAAGGCAGAGTTCACAGGTCTACACTTCTCTTCTCAGGAGGCCCCAACCCCACTTCACCCCTTTTAGTTTTTTTTTTTATAATGATTTTTTTTAAAGAGAGAAAGACAGTGAGAGAGAGAGAGAGAGAGAAACAGAGAGAATCAAATTTTATTGAGTTTTTCACATGGCTTTCGTTGCTCTGACACTTAGCTCTGTACATGGTGCTGGGGTTTAAACCCGTATACTTGAGCATGCCAGGCAAGCGCCATAACCGCTGAGCCACCGCTCCAGCCCTCACCCCTTTTAGTTTTGCACAATTGTAAACTTTAGTCCTTCTTCACTCTTCTTCTTCTTTTTTTTTTTTTTTAAATCTCACTAAATTTCCCAAGCTTGGCCTCCAACTCATAATCCTCCTGCCTCAGTCTCTCAAGTTGCTGGAGTTATGGACATTCCAGGCATGTGCCACCATACCCAGTTCCCTAATTTTTCTCTTATTTCACCAAAAAATACACCAGATAACTGGAAGAATTTCAAGTGACTCTTCATCTTTCTCCATTGCTTGAATTTTTTACAATGAGATGGGCCATTTTTAAAATAAAATTAATAAAGCAATTTTAAAACTAAGTAGATAATATTTATCTAATAATAATAATAATAGCGACTATTTAGCAAGTACTTACTATGTACCAATTATTGTGTTAAGCACTTTACAAATGTTATTCTCATTTAACTCTGTCAACGAACCAGTGAGATAGGTATTATTATCCTTATTTTTCAGGTGGGGAAACTAAAGCTCAGGAAGATTAAATGACTTGTTCCAGGTCATCAGATCTTAGGTGACGAAGCCTAGATTCACACTCAGATTTTCTACTCCAAGGCCAGTGTTACTAACTTCTATGTGGATAAAAGGAAACTATATAATGACCTTTAAGTTTAGCTTCAAAATATTAACAGCGCAAGCATAGAATGGAAAAGACAACCTCACCATAGGTCCAGGTTGACCACAAGAGCCCGCAATGCAAAATAGCAGTTTAAGAGGCAATTGTGCGGGGTGTTGGCTCAGTGGTTACGGTGCTTGCCTGGCATGTGCAAGTACAAGAGTTCAAACCCCAGCCCCACGTACACAATGAAGTGTCAGAGCAACTAAAGCCACATGAAAAACTAAATAAAATTGATTCTCTCTCTCTCTCTCTCTCTCTCTCTCTCTCACTGTCCCTCTCTAATTTAAAAAAAAAAAAGAAAGAAAAAAAAGAGGCAATTGTGCTACCAGGCCACATTCACTGAAGGTCCCTGCTTGTTAAGCACAACTATACCATGGCCGTGTCTCTTGTACACATCTGAGCTCCACATTTTAAAATCATGGAGCCCAGGATGGCAAGGGGGGCTTTGAATCAGTATCTTTGGTGAAACTGTGACAGGAACCAGTAAGTGGAGATTGACATATGTCCTCAACTCCTTGAAAGGCTGGTTGTTACATTGGCTCTAGCAGGCAAAAGTAACACAGAGCAGGGCTGGAGCAGTGGCTCAGTGGTTATGGTGCTTGCCCAGCATGCACAAGTACACGGGTTCAAACCCCAGCACCCACATACACAACTAAGTGTCAGAGCAACGGAAGCCATGTGAAAAAACTCAATAAAAAATCGATTCTCTCTGCCTCTCTGTCTCTCTCTCACTGTCCTTCACTCTTTAAAAAAATAAAATAAAAATAACACACGGGAGATTTCATCAGAAGGAAGAATTTCTTTAAAAAAAAAAAAAAAGGATTCTTTCCCAGCTTTGAAGGTTTCTTGGAAAAAATATCTCTTCACCCCAGTGTATCCTACCTTTTTTCCTGTTCTGCCTCTGCCCCATTGGTCACTGGTCCCTACAGCCATGTGCTGGGGATTGACCCCAGGGGCCATCTACCACTGAGCTCTATTCCTAGCCCTTTCATTTTTCTTTTTTTTTTTCTTTCTTTCTTTCTTTTCTTTTTTTTTTTTTTTTTTTTTTTTTTTTTTTTTTTTTTTTCAGGACTGAGGACCTACTAACTCAGGGCCTTGAGTGCCACTGAGCTAAATCCCCAACCCCTCATTTTTTTATTTTGAGATAGGGTCCCACTTAATTGCCCAGGCTGGCCTTGAACTTGGGATCTTCTTGTCTCAACCTTCCCAGTCGCTAGGGTTGCAGGCCGGTGCCATGCGGCCCAGTTCCCATCTGTCTTTGTACTCCCCATCTCTGTTCCTTCTGTCTCCAGATTTTCACCACGGTGACCTTGAGCCTGGGGTCCTGGTACCTCTGCACACACAGAACAACTTCCAACCATGCCCGCCGAGCCCCACTTACCCAGCACTCGGAGCCGCAGCCGCGCCTGGAAGCTGCCGGCAGGGAAGGTGCTGACCCTGCACTCATACTCGCCCTCGTCTGCTTGCACCGCGTTGCGCAGGAGCACCGAGCCGTCCAGGGGGTCTCGTGGGGGCGGCGGTTGTTCCACCCGGCCCTCGTAGGCCGAGCTCATGTGTAGCCCGTATTTGGAGTTCAGTAGCGCCAGGTCCTGGACGCCCTCGTTTGCGTCCACCCGAGCCCATGCCACCTGTCCCACCTGCTCATCGGGATCCCCTCGGTAGAAGCAGGGCAGCTTTGCGTCCTGGCCCAACACAACAGTCACCAAATCCGTGGTCTCCAGCACACCCGCGGGGCACTGACCTGCAGGGGGCAGACAGGAACACACAGGATTAGGGGTGCAGCCAGAGCCAAGGGAACACATTCATAATGATAATGACAGCCAAAGCAGCCGGAACTCCTGGAGCATTTTATGCTTGCAAAGCGCATTCAATTCATTACCTCATTAGATCCACAAAACATTCCCAAGAGGTAGGCGTTATTATCACCATTTAACAGATGAGGAAACTGAGACCCAGAGAGAGGAAGTGGCTTGCCTAAGGCCACACAGACAATTTATGAAAGACTCACACCCTCTTGTAGCCTAGGATTGTATCCTGAGCAAATGCAAGGTAGGAGGCTTTAACAGGACCAGAGACCCAGCCCCTGCCCTCAGGGAGCTCACCGTCCTCAGGGAAATGGAATTTATACACACAGAACAGAGAAAGCCACCAGAGAACTTTCACAGTAGGCTCAACCTACCAACAGGGTAAAAGTGAATGCTTTCAGGAAGTGTGGCAAGAGAGTCCAGAGCTGATGGTGTCTGGGGTGGGACAAAGAGGGTGGGAAGGGTCCGGATATCCAAGGAGGCCTTTGGAAACTTGCTTTTTATGGCTTGAAGATGAGAAACCTAGATTCCCAGAGAGAAGGAGGTATTCCATGTGGGAGGAATGGCATGAACCAAGGCTCAGAGGGAGAAATATGCAAGTCACTAAAGATAGCACCTAGGTAGAGGCTTGGAGAGATGAAGTCAGGACAGACGCACAGTGACAGGGGCAGATTGGTGAGCCAGAATTAGGACCAGAGATGAAGGGTTAGTGTTATACACATTGATGGGTAGCAGTGTGAAGCGCTCAGAGACTTTGGAATCAGATATCCATCATGTAAACTTCTTGCAAATAAGGATCCCTCCATTTCTTACCCTCATGAAACCAGAGGTCTGTTCAGGAAGAAGAGATACTAATGAAAACAGATATGGGGGAGCTGGAGAGGTGGCTAAGTGGTTGGAGCACTTGCCTGGCATGTGCAAGGATCCGAGTTCTAACCCCAGCACCACATACACAACTAAGTGTCGAAGAAACGAGGGCCAGATGGAAAACTAAACAAAGTTGATTCTCTCTTTAAGAAAAAGAAAAAGAGGGGCTGGAGCAGTGGCTCAGCGGTTACAGTGCTTGCCTAGCATGCGTGAGTACACAGGTTCAAATCCCAGTACCCACGTACACAACTAAGTGTCAGAGCAATGAAGGCCATGTGAAAAACTAAATAAAATTGATTCTCTCTCTCTCTCTCTTTCTCTCTCTGACTGTCCTTCTCTCTTAAATAAAAAAGAAAGAAAGAAAAGAAAAAGAACATGGAAACAAGCCGTGATAGTTTCTGATTTGGTGCCCAAAAGTGTGCTGCAGGCAGGTTGTATGATGGGGCAGTCACTGTGGGCCCAAGTCACATGGCAGGGCCTCATGCATTTGAGTTGCACAGGATTAGGATGGGGAGAGACCTAGAAAAGCATTGCGAGTTAAGGATCAAGGTGACTGAACAGAGGAGGTGGCAAGGCTGGCTGGTTCAGGAAGCAGAGAGGAAAGGACCCAACCTAAGTTAGGGTGTGTGTGTTGAATAGAAGTGGAAAATATGGCTGGGGTAGGGTGGGGCCAGACTGCCCAGAACCTTCCTCGCCAGGCAAAGGAATTCACATTTGGTCAAGAGGAAATGGGGAGTAATAAATGGTGACGTGCAGCTGGACAAGAAAGTGGGCATACTGAAGACAGCTGCTGCCCTGGCATGGTGTCCCTGGGGCAGAGCAGAGGGGACAGTTCCTGGAGGGAAAATTGACAAGATTTGATCACTGACTAGAAAGAGCAATGAGGGAGAGGAAAGACTCAAAGACAGCAGAATTTCCAGGATGAATAACTTATGAAAGAGGCAAGGCCTGGAGAAGTTCATAGTTGGGAAGAAATAAATGTGGAGTTGTGGAACATGGGGCTGTGTCTGAGCAGAAGGGTGCTCTGGTGTGGCAAGAGCTCCTTGACTTGGAATATATATTCCAGCAACTCCCAGTGAGTTATCCCTGCTTCTGCCCAGCACCCCACACACCCTGTTGATCCTCACCTTTGCTCATACTGTACTCCTGCTTGGAATGCCCTCCTCCCTATGTCTGGGAGCTCCTACTCATCATTGTCTGGAGAACACCTACTCATGCTTTAAGACTCTGCTTAGGCATCACTTCCTCCTGGAGACCTCCCTCCTCACCCCCACCTTGGGCACCTTGGATGCTCATCCTCTGTACTCCCATAAGACCCAGCTTTTACCCCGATCCTGACACTTTATCCCATAGTTTGCATTTGGTGATTTCCTGTCTGCCTCCCCCACCAGATTGAGCTTCCTAAGAGCAGAAACTGGATCACACATCAAGTATGGAAAGATGGTTTCTAGTTTCTATTCAGTGGTATGTGGTCTCCCTTTCTGCCACATAATTGGTGCCCAATGAAAATTTATTGCCTGACTGGATGAATGAGTGAATGGGAAAATGAATGAGTGAGAGAAGGGCAGAATAGAAAGGGTAGGATGAGGAGGAATGAACAGTCCTTGGCTGTACTGAGAAGGAGGGTACTGGCCTGGCAACCTTGAGGTGGAGGCAGGAGAGGCTGGCTTTTTGGGTTCACTAGTTCCTCCAGGCTAGACAGAAGAAGAAAGAAGGGCTGGAGGGATCCAGGCATGGAGGGAGGGAGTAAAGCGTTGAGTGACCAGAGGGTTCCAATGAGGCAGAGGAAGGGCTCTTATGGTCCTGCTGGCAAGAGTGAAAGGAAGGAAGACACTGCTGGGAGCTGGGAGGGCCCAGGCCAGACGGGACAGACTTGCAGGGCCAGATACCAGGGCCCTGACCTGCCTAAGTTGATGTTCGTCCCACCCAGCCCAACCTGGGAGTCCAGCTAACCACCTGTACCCCTCCCAGGCACCTTCTCCTGGCTCTGGAGAGAGCAGAACTGCCAAAGAAGAACTGGGGGTGGGCTTAGGAGAGGGGTTCCCTGGCACACTCTCTGCTTCAAACACTGGTGTCTGTGCAGGGCACAGGGTTCCCAAGATCTACCCCTTTGAAACACTCAATTTTCTCTAAAGGCCATTTCTGGGACAATGTCAGATAACATATATCCCATCCCCATCCCTATAGCTGCCACCCACCTGCCCCCTCTTCACTATAAATCTCTCATATTTCCCAAAAAATATCCTCTAGGGCACAGCACACAACCAAGTCCAAGTCCTCCATGTCCCTGGACATGTGAGTCCAAGATCCCTGCCCCCAAGGGACAAGCTCAAGCTTTGCAGAATAAAAGTGAATGAAATGAAAAAGTCCCATCAGGATCTCTCTGCAGCACCCCATTCCTAGTAACCCTAAATCCACTATTTAGTAGGAACATCTCAGGCTGAGGCAACTCCCTCCCCCAACTGCCTTCTATCCACTCCCTAAGCTGCAAGAAAAAAGAAAAAAAAAAAAGAAAGAGAGAGAATTTGGGTCCTAGAGCCCTTATCCTGTGTTTAATGGACTCAGGAGTCCAGGCTCCCAGGCCAGGGAAGGCCAGGACTGCCTCCTCCTTCTCTCCCCCACCCAGTGCCTGCCCGGCGTCAGCATGATGATGTCACCAGACCAAAGGAGACACACCGCCTGCCTGGTGAGGTCACCCTGCGGGCATGTGGTGGCCAGGCCAGGCCAAGCCCACGGACCCTTCTGCTGCAAATTGTTTGCTGAGGCTAGTGGACTCTAGCTAGCTGTGTACTCCTCCCCCTGACCCTCCCCTCTCTGCCTCCCTGGAGCACCAGGACGCTGGTCAGGAGTCTTGGTGACTCAGAAGCTGCCACAGCAGCAGGCCTAGCCACAGCCACCACCACCTTGCGCAAGGGTGAGAACAGGCCCAACTGGCCAGACGGGATCCCTGCCCTCAGCCTCCCCCACCCCTGGCCAGGCCCCTTCAGGCCTCTTTGGGGCCCTGCCCTTTGTGTACCCCGCCCGCTCCCAGACGGGCCCTCCATTTCTGGCTTGGGTGGCTGGCTGCACCCCACCTTATGCCTGGGTCCCAACTTTACTGTCTGTGTGAGTCCTGGCCTCTGATCCTAAGGGCAAACTGAGGCTGATACCTGCAGACATCCAACCATAGCAGCATCTTTGGGAAAAAGACCTTTGTTTTATGAGGGGCCTATATCCATCAACATCCTCTGCTGGAACACATAGGGGTACATGTTGGGGTCTTAAAGGGGGCTCTGTGAGAAAGAGGCAGTTAAGTATGTGGACTTTTTTTTTTTTTTTTCCTTTTCAGTACTGGGGATTGAACCCAGGGGCCCTCTACCACTGAGCTATAAACCCCAACACTTTTTTTTTTTTTTTTTTTTTCAGGGCTGAGCACTGAACTCAGGGCCTTGCGCATGCTAGGCAAGTGCTCTGCCACTGAGCTAAATCCCCAACCCCTACCCCAACACTTCTTTGAGAGAGGATCTCACGAAATTGCCTAGGCTAACCTGAAACTTACAATGTTTCTGCCTCAGTCTCTCAACTCACTGGGATTATAGGCGTGCATCACTGCACCTGGCTAAGTAGGCTTTTGTGTCTGAATATATGGGTGTTTGGGGGTGAGGGCCTGGCCAGTCTTTATAGAGTTCGCATGCCTGTGAGGTTATCTCCTTGCATGAATTTGGAGGTATTTCACACATGAACGTATTCGCATCTTATCTTCAGGGGATTATATGTACTTATTTTTCTATGCCTAGAGGGAAGACTTATGCATTAACATGTGGGCAAACATGTACATGCACAATTACATGTGTGTCTCACACCCTCTGTGTGCATGGCATGTATTCCTCCTGTCTTGAGAAATTCTGCAGACGTAGTAAATATTTTGATGTCGCTTATCTTGGCTTCCCCGTGTGTCTGCCTCAGCTGCCTTTGGTCAGTGGTGTGTGATTCTGAGCCTTTGCTTGTGTGACCTGTGTCAAGTGTTGCCCCTGGCATCCTTCCGCATTTCACCCTAAGACTTGAGGATAGATTCATCCCAGGTTCAAGCTGAAGGTACCCAGAGATGAGGTCACTGCCCCTCTAGGTGTCTGGAAATTACCACCAAGCCTTCCCAACAGATCAAAACAAAAGCTCCCTCTCCCTTTATTCCTCAGGTTCCTATTAAAGGAACTCCCACCCTCACCCCCTGGGCAACCCTCCCCCCAGCACCCCTGGCCCCCCAGTGAGGCCTCTCTGGGAATCTCTAGTCAGGGCTCTGCTGCTGCCACCACCAGAAAAACCAGCTCCAGCTTCAGGCCTGGGGTGAAGGCTGTCTGGTGTGGGTTTGGTGAGAAGGGGGGAGATCTGCCTGGGGCTACAGGGAGGGGTCCAAACTGTCTAGGGTCTCATTTTTTGTTAACTCTTCCCTCCCCTAACCTCATAGCACCCGCTCTACCAGAGGGTATATGGGTGAGTTGGTAAGAAAAGACCCTGCATCCAGGACAATGACATAAGCAATCCAGAAGCCCCACTTGAGCTTCCCTTCCCCCGATAACCTTGGCTTTGGAGTACTAAAGAACTTTGAAACTAGAAGTCTTTCCCTCGCCTTCATCCACCTCCCTCATTTACCCCCCATTGTCCTAAGCCCCCTGGCTTAGGGAGAGCTTTCCAATCCGGGCAAAGAGCCCACCCGCAGATTAGTGTCTGGGGAGGGGGGCACACCAATCACAGGGGGAGAAGAGAACAATGGGGGAGGACAGGCCTTGAGGCAGTTGTCTCTGGCCCAGACACAGCTCGCAGCACAGATAAGTCCCCTAAACCCCCCGGAGCCAGAGTCTGAGCCCTGCTGCGTCACCACAACAGCCACACTGTGGGTGGGAGACCCAGAATTCAGCTTCTCTCAAACTCCTGAGATCCTTGCCCACCCACCTCTGCCCCCTCCCAATTGTGGCCGGCTCTGCCTCACCCCAACTTAGAGCTTCAACCCCACCTCTCAGGACACACCAGTTTTAAAAGGATGGGGGGGGGGCATCAGAAAACTGTGGGAAAAGTTGCTGAGGCCAAGGCTTCTTGTTGGCTGCCTGTTCTGGTAAAAGAGTGATCCCTAATCAACCGCACTCTCCGATGGTTCCCTGGGTTGAATTTCTCTCATTTTAGATTGTTCCCACCCCAAGTTTGAGGCCAGCTTCATCAACTTAATGAGATCCCATCTCCAAATAAAAAAATAAAAAGTGGGGATATAGCTCAGAGGTAAAGCAACCCTGGGTTCAATCCCCAGTACTAAAAAAGAGGGAAAAGAAGATTCTGTTCCCAGACCTGGACCCCAAGCCTCCTCTATCTTCTTCTCTCCTCGCTGTTTTAACACTTAAACTCCATCCCTCCTCTCTGCCAGACTTTACGGTCAGAGCAAGGACAAGTTCTGGAGGCCAGAAGGCCCAGGCGTTCGCTCCTCACGGGCTTGTTCTACACAGGGGCTGCCCCTGTTCACACTGCCCAGAGGCCCCAGGATTTTGAGGCTATGATCCAAAAGATGGGGCCATGGACTATAAGTTCCTCACCATCATCTCTGTGGCTGGGGTCTCCTTAGACCGGCCCCCTTTAACACTAGGGTGGAACTGAGGTCACTAGGGCCAAGGGATTCCCTGGTCTTCTCCTAGTTCTTGCCACCTGGGCGGGGAAGCAGGCCTCCTTTTCTGGCTTCTCTGGGTTTGGGTAGGTCCTACAGGAAAGGGCCTGTCCCCCTCTGTAAACAGTAGTAGAAAAAGCAGAGTTGGGGCACCTCCCTTTCTAGGAAACTAACCTCAGACACAGAGCTCATCCCAACCCTCTGAAGACCTCACAATTCAAAGAACTGCTCATTCCCTGGTCCTGCAGGGCTTGCTGGGTCCAGACAAAAAGCTGGGGACCAGGATCCTATTGAGGGGTATCTCCCAGATCTGGGCCCCTCAGCCCAGGGCAGGAGATGGGAGAAGGAGGAGGCAGGGACCTCACCCGGAAACTCATCCCATTAAGGAGAGACAAAGAGCTGTGGTGTTGGAGGCGCCTCCCAAGCCTGGGCTCCTCTCCCTGTCAGGGGTGGGGCAGGGCCCTGGGGCTCAGAGCTCTAATGGCCCAGGAGTTGGGGGGCAGAGGGGGACATAAATTTGCAGTAAGTCTAGGAAGGTAGTATCCTAGGAAAAGGTCCTCTCTGTTCCCAGTAGAGATGGAACAAGGACCTTTTGCCCTTTCTATTTCCACAGTCAAACTGAGCAACTCTTCCAACACCGCAGAACCCCTCTCCGGTCAGGAGTTAAGACAATCACAGATTCATTGTATTTCAGAACTGAAAAATCTGCAGAGACCATCCAGGCCTAGCTCCAGGCTCACTGAATTTAAGTTTCTTCTTTGCTCAAGGTTAATTTGCTCAGCAAATTAATAGCAGAAATGGGATCAGAACCCAAGGCTCCTGATTTCCCAATCCAAAGACACTTCAGAGACATGAAGCATTCCAGGCTCCTGGGGTCATAAGGAGATGTCAACATATAAAAGAGACAGAATGGGGATGGTAATGGAGGTGGAACACCTGCTTTTGGGCTAAGAATCTGGGGTCTGAGTCCTCAGTCCTGAGAACAACCTTTAGCTCCCTGGGCAGGTTATAGCAGCAGCACAGTGGTCTCTTTAGGTACCAGCTTCCCAGGGTGACCTCGGAACCAGACTTTCCCCTTACACAGCAGCTCACATCCAAGCACTGGGTGGGGTCAGGGGCAATTTCCTAACTAGATGGGGTTCTCTTTTCTCCCTTCCCTGGGCTTCTCTTTAAAAGAGCATGAAGCTTTGCATCATGGAAAAGGAAGGTAAGGATGAGGTCTTACTCACCATTGCCTCTCCAGCATCTACTACCTCGACTGTATCAAATGTGCACTCAATTGTACTGTTCTTTATTTAACAAGGAGTCAGGAGACCAACATACTAACCCTGGTTATGCTTCTAACACTGAGTAATCTTGCAGATCTCACTTGCCTATCTATTTCTCTCAGTTTTCCCATCTGTAAAATGAGGGAGTTAGAGTGATAGATCTCTTTGATCCCTTCCAGGTTCTGAGACAGCATGACTCCATTCTTTAGGTGTGGGTAGATCCTACAGGAAAGTGCCTGTTGGGTTCCCTGGCCCCAGCAACCAGGCCCCACCCTCTTGGCCTGAGCAAGTGAGAAGGGTTGTCTTGAAGCTGGGAATTAAGACACAAGAAGCGGGGCAGCTCATTATTCTGAGTTTGGAAGCTGGGCCAATGACCTTTTCATTATAAGACCAAAGTGAGAGCAGTCCCCCAACCCTCCCAACCCAGCTATCCAGGCCTTAGTCTCCTCCAGAGAGCTTCCGTTGGAGTTGAGCATGGGGACTCACAGCCAGAGGCTGCTGGACAACTGAGAGTCCCTCAGAAATGCTCCTAGGGCTGCAGATCCCACTGCCCTCTCCAGAGAGGGCCTCATCTTTCCAGGTAGAAAGATGTCTCAGTTTCCCCTTACCCTGGGAAGAGACTATGGCATCCTGATGTGCACATGCACACACACACACACACACACACACACACACACACATGCTCGCCTCTGCTCTGAAGATTAGAAACTATTACAGTTTGTATCTGCTGTATGTACGTTACACAGGCAGGGAGTGAGGGGCGTCTATCTCAGAAAATGGGGTCACGGGAGATGCATGAAAGGTGACCACACCCCATCAAGAAGGTTCCCTAGACTAGACCCCCAACCCTCTAAATAACCATCATTGTCACTCTGGCACTTAACAGTACTTGTGCCCAGGGAAAGAGAGGGGCAGAGTGAGAGAACATCTCAGATTCCCTTATAGTGCCCCAACAGGCACCCTAGTCCTGGTACTCTAGAATATTATGGGGAGAAGAAAGGAGAAAGAAATGCTGTGTCTATTCCCTGACATCAGGCTTCCTGCACCTGATGACTGCTGAGACCAGCTAAGCCCTGAGTCAGCCCCGGCTCTAGAGCCCAGTGGGTAGGCCCAGAAGCCTTCAGGAAGCCCTGGGGTGATCAGGGTCCTCACCAGTTCCACCTGCCTGCCCACCTGCACTGAGTCACTGCATCTATCCCCCTAGACAGGCCTAGGTAAGGTTTTGGCAGAGGTAGTCAGGGACCCCAGACACACTGACCTCACCCAGAGAGCTACATTGGTTCTTCCGGGGACATTGCTGTCAGCTGGGACAGACTCTTGTGTCCAGAGTCCAAGGAAAGAGAATGTTTGTATGCATGCATGCATGTGTGCTTATGTGTTGTGTGTGTGTGTGTGTGTGTGTGTGTGTGTGTGTGTGTCTGTGCCAGGTTGAGCTCAGAAACAAGAGACCTGATGGATCAGGTAAGTCCTACCTGTAAATGATGCCAGGAGCAGCAGCAACAGCCAAGCTTCGGGCCCCCACATCTCGGCTCCCAGGGACAGGGGCATTGGTTTGAAAAGGCAGACCTGCCCAGTGTTTTTGAAGTTCCACCGAGTTCTCCCTGGGAGCCGGGTCTAGAGCTGGATAAGGCACACGGCCCAGAAGGTAGGAAGCCACAGAGTCCCCAGGCACTGACACACCTGCCTATCCCACTTGGGTCTCCACTAGGGGACCCAGCCCCCTTCTACCCACCAAGCCGTGGCTACCCCTGAGAAGTCGTGATAGGGAGCTCAGAGCTCCCCCAGAGCTGCTTCCCACGCCCGCCGTGGCCAACAAGACGACGGCAGAAACCTGGGAACCTGCTCAGCAGGTCAGAACAGGTGCGTCTCCGGGGGCTGGGCCTGGCACGGAGACTCAGCAGCCACCGCCCCCACGGCCTGGGCTAGCTAATGGGCGCCAGGGAGGGAGGGAAGAAGGGAAGGACCTGGGTGGGGGCGGTGGGGTCCCTTCCTCAGCTTGAGGCTTTGCCTGCAAGTGTGTGTAAGGGGCTATGAAGGGAGGGACAAGGGCGGGGGTGCAGGGAGGACCAGGGTGTCTCAGAGGGAAGTACCAGGCCCAGCCAGGATGAACAGGGGCAAGGCCCTTGTGGGTGGGAAAGAACCCAAGCATCGCACACCCAGCCAGACTTGCTGCCTGCTGGGGGCCTTGACAAGTTCCCAGAACTGCTAGAGGGGCTCAGTTTTGAAGCCACGGAATGGGAGAAGGCCAGAACAGAGAAGGATCCTGACTTGCCAGCCCATGTATTTCATTCTTTCAACGAGAAAACAAGTCCTTGGCAAAGGACTCACAACTTAGTATCACGGTTTGCTGAGAAACCTCTATCTAATGTGCCCACCTTGAGAGTCAGATATGGTGGCACCATGCCTGTGATCCCAGTGACTTGAGAGATTGAGACAGGAGGATTGGAAATTTGAGGCCAGCGTGGGCAACTTAGCAAGACTCTGTCATAAAATAAAATTTGAAAAGGGCTGGGGATGGGCTGGAGCGGTGGCTCAGCAGTTACAGCGCTTGCCCAGCATACTCGAGTATGCAAGTTCAAACCCCAGCATCACGTACACAGCGAAGTGTCAGAGCAACAAAGGTCACATGAAAAACTAAATAAAATTGATTCCCTCTTTCTCTCTCGCCCTCTCTCTTAAAAAAAATGGGGGGCTGGGGATATAGCTCATTGATAAAGTAATCCTGGGTTCAATTCCTGGTCGTACGGGAAAAAATGACAGGGATGAGGGGGAGATCCTAGAGAAATAAATAATAAGGTTAGGTCCGCTCTAACCTTATCTCTATATGTGAGAAGCCAAGTCACTGACCAAAGAATTAGCCCTACAGATTCCTGGTTTCCTTCTCAGCCTTTTCTCAGCTTCAACACCTTGTGACCAGGCCAGGAGTACATCAGCACAACTTGAGTGGAAATTGTAAAATATCTTCTCTATGACCATTTTCCCTTTTATCTATTTTTTTTAATTTATTATGTTTTTGATGGTGCTGAGGATTGAACCCAGAGGCACTGTACCACTGAGCTACATTCCCCCCCAGGCCTTTTTATTTTTATTTTGAGACAGAGTCTTGATAAATTGTCCATGTTGGCCATGAAATTGCAATCTTCCTGCATCACTCTCCTGAGTAACTGGGATCACACGTATGCATGACCATCCCTGGCCATTTTTCCCATTTGACCCCATGGTCATGGGGAAGACCACACATCTGGACTTGGCAAGGATAATATCTTCATTTCAAATACTCTGTCCCTGTCCTCTGTTAAGTATACTCACACATGTTTGATCATGTGTTAACATTCTGGCTGTGTAAAAGTAACCACCATTTAAACCAAAACTTTACTGACCTACCTGGGATAGCCAGAGGAAAGGGGCACAATCCGAACTCTCTGAGTCAAGATCTCTGGCAGATTGAGACTAAAAAAGAAAAAAAAATTTGTCAGGCCTGGTAGTGCGTTCCTGTAATCCCAACAGCTCCAGAGGCTGAGAAGGATCGCAAGTTCAAGACCAGGCTTAGCAATTTAGCAAGGCACTAAGTAACTTAGTGAGACCCTGTCTCAAAATAAGACATAAAAAGGACTGGGGATATGGTTCAATGGTAAAGTGCCTCTGGGCTCAATCCCCAACACACACACACACACACACACACACACACAAATACACATACGTATATGTTTTTTAACTGATAAGTGAAAAACTAGACATGGGAGAAGAAAACAAATGTGGGTTAGACTTTTCGGAAGGGTTCTTCTGTCTGGAGAGGGACAGGAAGGAGGAATCAAGAATAAGCAATAAGGAGCTAGGTGCGGTGGCACCTGTCTAATCCAAGCAACTCGGGAGGCTGAGGCAGGAGAATCACATGTTCAAAGCCAGTCTCAGCAACTTAGTGAGACCCTGTCTGAAAATAAAATATAAAAAGGGCAGGGGAGAGCTGGAGCGGTAGCTCAGCGGTTTCAGCACTTGCTTGGCAAGCACGAGGACCCAGGTTCAAACCCCAGCACCACGTGCACAACTAAGTGTTGGAGCAACTAAGGCCATGTGAAAAACTAAAATAAAGTTGTTTCTCTCTTTCTCTGTCCCTCTCACTGTCCCTCTCTCTCTTTAAAAAAAAAAAAAGGGCAGGGGAGGGGCTGGAGCAGTGGCTCAGAGGTTACAGCTCTGGTCTGGTATGCACGAGGATGCAGATTTGAACCCTAGCACCAAGTACACAATGAAGTGTCAGAGCTACAAAAGACATATGAAAGTCTAAATAAAATTGATTCCCTCTCTCTTTTCTCTCTCTCTCTCTCACTCTCCCCCTCTTTCTTAAAAAAAAGGGGGGGGGAGACTGGGGCTGGAGCGGTGGCTTAGTGGTTAAGGTGCTTGCCCAGCATGCACAAGTACACGGGTTCAAACCCCAGCACCCACATACACAACTAAGTGTCGGAGTGATGAAAGCCATGTGAAAAAACTCAATAAAAATTGATTCTCTCTCTTTCTCTCTCTCTCTCTCTCACTGTCCTTCTCTCTTTAAAAAAAAAAAAAAAA
>PVKS010030508.1:9672-24448 GCA_004027875.1 Aplodontia rufa
GAAGGTGGTCATTCAGAGGAGAAGTTAGCTAATCCAATGCATGCCCTATTCTTCACAATACCAAGAATGCCTCCTGAGGATGATTGCCTAGGATACCTGGAGGCGTAGGGTGGGGACAGGGTGGGGGGAGGGATTAGGAAGGATATCTAGGAGACTGGAGGGTGGGAATATGGGGAAATCATCTCAGAAGGAGATCTCTGACCTCCAGGAGACATCCATTTAACTCAGGTCTTCTGGGGGAAACAGCAACATGGAGAACCCAAGCTGGGCATCCATGACATGGCATTAGCCTTGTATAACTATGTATATATACATTTGTTCTTGATTGTTTGACAATGTTTCCCCCTCAATTGTAACTCCATATTCATCTAATAAAAGCAAAAAAAGAATTCAGTACTCCCCCCAAAAAACCCCCAAAAGAATGCCCCCTGAAAACAATACTTTTGCAGTAGCATTGAGAACCAGAGTGTGTGTTTCATTCTTCTTATGCTTAGAATTCTGGGAATTAAAAAAACAGAATAGAAAAGTGCTATCATTTATTGAGAAGCTGTCAAATGTCAGACACTGAGTAATATTTACACAAACTCATCACAGTATTTATTGACAACATCTCTTGCAATCTGTGTATGATAGTCACCATTCTATGAGGGAATCAATCGAGGATCATGACAGCAGATTTTAATGCAGGCATGATACTGGTCTAAATAAATCAAACAGCTCTACACATTTTAACCACCCTATGCTCACTGTAGGACTGGAAATTTTCAGAAGATGGACTGTGAAGGACTAAGGATGCATTTGGATGGAACAGTGGACCTGGCAGGGTGGAGAAACGAGTGAGTCCAATATTAACTTGATATCCCAGGATAAAATGGAGGGAGGCGGGAGAGGGGGAAACTCGGGGGATTCCTGGAAAACAAATGAGAATGTGGAAGTTAGAAAGAGAGAAACAGTCACGCAGCAAAGCCACAAGAGGCCATGAAACATTCCAATGCAGAACCCAGGGCTTGAGTTGCTGAGGATGAAGAGTTATGAAGATCTTTAACCCATATTGAGGTGGACAAGTTCTTATCCCTTGTGACTAATTAGGGATAGAGCCTGAAAAATAATAATTTGTGTCCTTTGCGTTGTTTAGTGTGTCATGCCATAAAAAATGTTCAGTGTCTCCTAATGCATTATGTTCATTCATTAAAATGGAATTTTACCTGTATCTTGATATCTGAGCACTCTCTTATCAAATCAATATTATTAATAACTTATATTATCATCACTAATTTGGTATGTGTTGATTTTATTTCCAAATTTGCAAAATGAAAATCTTGACTTTTTGTTGATTAAAGATTTTGAAAGACGTAGGGATGCAATGTCCACAATGGCGGTGCTAGAAACAAGTTCCTCAGAGATAACTCATCCCTGTTTCTAAATGAAAGATTACGTGAATGATATAATTATATACGAATCATTATTTTTTTCCCATTTTCAATATATTTACTCAATTTGTTCTCTAAAATACCATCATTCACATTGAAAAGACCACAGAAACATGCTTTAACAATTCTGTTCACAAAAGTAGGCTTGGTGCATTTCTTGCCTTAGAATTTAACGTCATGCTTGAAACCAGCTTTTTTTTTTTTTCCAGCTCGAGGCGATTCATGTCAATTTTTAAAAATTGTAAGACTAAAGTATTTTTATATTAAAATATATTTCCCCTTAGCTATTCACAATAATGTTGATGAATAAAGCTTACATAATCTTTTTCTGTGTCAGATATGAGTTATAAATAAGTGTAATTATCAGAGAAATTAATTCTTCTTGACTGTAAGGGACAAGTATACTTATTTTCCATGTATAAAATATGAAAAATATATAATGTAGGTTGTCATTAGATGGGGGAAATGAAGTTTAAATATTATTTCTGTTTCTTTTGCTCTAAGTTACATAGTGTTTCTTGGATTCCTTATTGTGAAGTTACTGTAAAACAAAACAAAATAAAGCAATCAGCCCAAATAAGAAAACAATGGCAGAGCCTCTTCTTGATCAATTCCTCACTCCCTCTTGGTTTCACAGTTCTCTTGATTCCACAAGTAGCCAAATTACCTTACATATTTGTGCCAAAGGACATGAGTTTGTGAAAATGGGTCTTGCTGTGCTTAATTTTTTTCTTTGGTCAAGATAAGTTACTGTTGTGAGAAAAGAATTCTGCTAATCCATGATTCTTAGAAAATTAGACTTTCTTTCAAAAAGTGATGCATACCTTTCAAAACACACCTAGTTCAGCAAACTTAAATATCATCAGATATCCATCTGTAGTGGATACCTAATAGAGGACTACCTAATAAGTCTTATTTCCTAGATAAAGAACAAAGAAATTCTTCATCTGGTGAATTTGTTAATCTGTGTGTAACTAGAAGTATGGAATGTTTCTTATAAAATTATTCTGTTATCTTCCAGTTTCCTTTTACACTCTTTTCTTACTGGTCTTGCACTTTCCAGAGCTCATGCTTACTATAAACATGCTTTAGGACCTCTCAATATTTGCTCCTTTTGCATACCATGAATTTATATCCACATTTTTGGAAACAGGCTTTGACGTTGATGTTTAATTGTATTTCATAAATATCAATTATCTCACCCTTGGGAGGTCATAATGATGAGGCTGTAAATATATGTGATATATACTTAACATTTGCTGAGACTCTAGTATAATGATTGTAAGACAATTTTCTGGAGGATACACCAGTGCAGCAGATTCTAAATATTCACATTTCTGGGAAGACCATCTCCATATTACCATTCCAAAAATCCACAAAAGTCAATCACATTATTTGACAAGTAGAGAATGCTATTATAAACTAATATGCACCAAATTGCCTCTCTTTATATAGTACCAGAGCCCACAGAATAATAACTCTAGCTCTGTTTTCATATTATCTATCTTCACAATTCTCTATGCATTTAAAGGAATGATTTTAAAAAGCCTACTTCATTTTTCACTGATTTTAACATTTTTTTGTAAAATAACCAATGTAACCCCTGTGCTGATAAGATTAAATCATTTTTTTTTCTTTTCTATTGAAGGACCTTAAAATTTCCAAGTGTTGTATGTATATGTGGGCTTAATTTTAAAAGCAGTCATTTTAAATCTGGGATTTTTTGTCCATAGCAAATTTAACAATTCAGGATAATATATCTGTCACTTTGTGGATAATGTTTCATGCAGTTTTTTGTCTGAACATAGGCATATTTCTCATTTAGTGCACAGAAATTTCAACTTACAATAGCATATTTAATATAGCAACTATAATTTCCAATGTTTTTCTTTTTTTTGTATGTAATTTTATGTGAAGGAATGCAGCATTTATCTCTGGCTAAAACCACAATTTTGCTTCATCTGTGGGCAGTGTGTTTAAAAAATTCAATTTGTGGTACCTTGTGGGAATTTTTTTTAGGTAAACTGTATATCAAGTAGTTTTGTGGTTTTTGAAGGAACTTCTTGGTATTCAGGGCCATTTCTTGTGCTGTACAAAGCAATCCTTCCTGCTTTCTGGGGAGTAGACTACTTAAAATTCATATGGAAATATTAGATGTACTATGTATATTTGGAATAAGCAGTGAACTATTTCTCTATTTAATTGAGGTGGTCCATGCTCATTCACAGGGTGGGCACTGCCAGGTATTTTCTGTTGATCAATTATTTCTTTGGGGGACATGGTAAAATCTCTGCTTCAGTAAATGTTTCCATTTTCTGAATGCAACAGTTTCCCCTTCTCCTTCCAGCTCTTTTTGGGCAGAGAGAACAAGGAATGCTATCTGTTGAAATGCAAGGAGCATGAGCGCATACCTTCCCCAGGAGCTCAGCAAGACACAAAGTTCGAATTCATTCGCTTGCTGCATTTTAATAATTGCACCCATTCTTCTTGTTTTTCCTGTTCCAGCATCACAATAGGTATGTCTTTGAACAGTCAGGAAATCAAGGGATTACTTACCTAGTGCTAGAAATGCAAAATTGTATCCCTGTGGACAACCATTTATATTTCGTCCCACAGCTCCTAGGAATCTGCTGATCTACCCTTTTTTTTACTAGTCCGTCCAGGTATGGGGCAGGATCTAAGATGAACTCCAAACTGGTACACTTTGTATTTCTGTGCTCCTCTGCCACATATGAGATCGCAACAAAAAAAGGACAGCTGGCAAGAAGATCAAATGCACATCAAATGGTGAGGGCCATAAGCTCAAGAAACAGTTACCAGCTGGTCAGAATAAAGGGGTTTTGTTTAATACCAATCTCCCACCATAACAGATGCACCAAGACTCTGGAGGAATGCAAGGACCCATTCATCTCTTGATCCAGGTGCATAGTGAATCATTCTTGTGTAATTTTGGCCCCTAGGAAATTTCTGGAGGCATAGTAGTAAAATAATATACTTTATTAAAAAATTCTTTAATTTTTGCTCCAATGTTTTTAAAAGAACAGAGATAGGTGGTCTTCTAAGCATCAGGAAAATTATTCCCAGCCACCTCCTTGGCAAGATCTGTTTTAAAGCTTTCACACCCTGTTTTGCAATGTGGACGTAATTGGCAGTAACTATCTTACAAATGCAGTCAAAATTGAGAAAGGGAATACCCATTTTAACATATACTATAACTGAAGTCTGCAGAAAATATAGCTTTCTTATTATCTAATATGTGCCTGCTCTTGCTAATGAGTTAACATTCCAGCAGAGAGCAGAATAATTTAGAATTTTCCAATTAATATTTCATTTTTTTCCAGCCTCGATGGTCTCCCTTTAGTTTAAATATTGAATCTAATTAAAACACAACTCCTTCTTACATTGTAAAGAATTGTTGTGGGATAACAGTCTTCTCAGGCAAATTTTCAATATTTCATGTTTCTCTCACTCTTTTTTTCTTCCCCAAATAGTGGCTATGTTTGTGGGGAGGACTCTGATTTTATCTGGATTTATCTGATTTTATCTGTTTGTATCTGTAATCTGATACAGAGCAGGTGAGTTATCCACACAGCATTCTTTAGGATATATACCCAAAAGTGAGACTGCTGAATCAGACGTTATTCTGTAATTAATTTTTAAGGTATAACCATACTGTTTTCCATAGCTTTTGCACTGTGCAAAAGGATTCCAAGTTCTCCACATTCTTGCAAACTTGATATTTTAGAAGTTAAATTGAATTTTTATATAAAGATAAAGCATATTAATAATACATAATAATTATGTCATCATTTTTAGTTCACATGTTTCTTTGTGGGAAAGCTCATTTAAGTATGTGTAGGATAAACTTTTTGACTCTCCTGCCTATTTGCTAATACTTTAGTATCTGTGCAAACAACTTCAATCTACAAAACAAACAAATATGCTATTTAAACTTTCTTAGCCCGGATTTCAGCATCTGTATGATAAGGGCTTGTGATATTGTCTTTAAGGATAGTTGTGCTAGATTTTCTGTTTTTTTCTTCTTATTATGATTAATAAAGAAATCGAATTGCCCTCACTCCTTGCAAGGGCGTTGTTTGAAAATCTTAGGTCTGGAAGTCTTAATTTCAGACTCTTTTGCTTCAGAGTCAACAATTGAGACATAATGCCACCTTAGAGTCGGGCAAATCCAATGGGAAACACCAGATGCTCTCTGACCAAGTCTCCACTAACTTGCATGCGGCCAAAACTTATTTTGCTAGTAGCCAGGCATCCCGCAGGAGGGGGGAGTGAGGTGATCATGCACTGTGCTTTTGATCTGCATTTCTGTGCTGATTAGTGATACTGAGGGTCTTTTCATATGTTTATTTGCCGATGTGAGAATTGTTTCTTCCCTGTTCAACAGATATCTTCACATTGGAATCATTCCACATCTATACAATTTCCTCTAAAATAAAACCAAAAGAAACTCCAATTTGTCAGAATTACTGCTTTGTATTTCCCTTCTCCCCCAATGGCTGATTATAAATGTCTGGAATTAATTGCATACACATTTTTTCCTCTCCCTTCAAGTTGGCCACTCTCCTTACATTAGCACTCACTTTCTTTCCCATGACTCCTTTAGTATTCATTTTATTAAAGACTAATCTTTTAATTACGGACTGTAAGATGTATGTCTTTTCTGTCAAACTTGAAAGATTGTGATGTATAATCTACAACCTCCATTTTAGATCCCCTCCCCCTTTGGAGATAGTAACTCCCTCACCTGTGTCTGCCCACCTGGGTCCGCCCACCTCTTTCCAAGGACCCCTTCCGGTACCCAGCCATCCTCTTCCTGTGAACTTGGAATCACTATGACCCTCACCACGTGTGTGGGGACCCCACCCCCATTCTCTCCCAGTCGCCCCCTACTTCCTCTTGCACCTGCCTCCACCTAATCACAGCCAATCATGCAGACTGTGCACCTGAGCTCCTCCAAATAGGGTGAAGAGCAGTATTGCGTCAGGTTGGCATTAAAAACCACACTTCCTTGCGAGGCATGCATTTTTTCCCCGCCCTTCAGCCAAGTAAAATTTCTGCCTTGCTCACCCACACCTGACCACATGTTTGATTTCATTTATAACACGGACTGAAGTCATATCATGTGTTTTTCTTGAATATTGAATCCCTTAATTTTACAAATAGAAGTGGTTGCAGGAAGACAATAGGTGAGGGGAAAGAATCCTATTGAGGAAGCACTGGAATCTGATACCATTTGGATTGGACAATAAACGTCCGTCCTGTCATCCTCAATGGTTGTATTATTAAGAGAAAAACATCAAATGTCCTCCATGCATCACAAGTCTCTAAATCACCAACAACAGCGAGAAACTTTTGCAGACTTATGAAAATCCCTCTGTTTACATGATGTTTTATAATTTGCAAAGAACTTTCACATGCAGATATCTTGTGTAAGTTTTACATCATGTTGGTTTGAGCTGAGTGAGAAATTATGTTTCTAAAGTATCTGCAAATATACCAATAATGGTACCCAATATTGCCATTTTACACATAAGAAAAGATCCTTAAAATTATGCCTTTTTCACATTTCATGGTATATAAATGAGCCAATACCAGCATACAAGTGTTTAATTCCTTGTGCAATTTGCCCCACTATTTCCTATGCTCTTTCTACACATTTTTTAGTTTTTATCATTGTTATTAGAGTATTGTTGGTACCACAAGTATTGTAAAATTAGTTTCATCCTGAAGTAAATCCATATTTTAAAATATTCATTAAAATGATCAACTCTAAGCTATCTTTGTGTTTCTTGTATTTTTCCTTTTATTAATTTTCTATTATGCAAGGAGGCTGTGCTAGGTAGAAGGATGGACCTGAAGATGGCAACACCCTAAATCCAAGAACCCTTGAATGTGTTACTTTGCATAACAGAGGGACTTTCAAGAGCTTGAAAGAGGAGATTATCTTGGATTATTTGGGTGGGACCAATATAATCACAAAGGCTGGCTCTGAAAGTAGAGGGGCCTTGAGCCAAGGAATGTGGGTGGACTCCATAGAATGGAAAACACAAGGAAATGAATTTCCTAGAGCCTCCAGAAGAAGCACAACCCAATTCATTCATTGGGTTTTGTTAGACTTCTAACTTACGGAACTGTCAGATAATAAAATTTATAATTTTGAGCCACCAAGTCTGTCCTAATTTGTTGTGGTAACAATAGAAAATGAATACATTGAGCATTAACCTAAATATCATACATAGGTATAATACTACTTTGTAATCAAATCATCTCTCTAAATTATTTTTTGGTTTTTTCAGTGCTATTGTGTGAATTTCCATAAATTCATTAAGGATTTTTTTTCCTCATACGTACCTGAGGATTCTGAAGACAGTATTGTGTGATTTTGGACACACATCCTCAATGCACAACCCATCAGATGAAGTGCAAAATACGTTTTGATAAAGTAAGAGTTCCTGGAGGAAATGTCTTATCAATACAGTAAGATAAATGAAGTGCTCTCTGAAAAACACTAGAGTGGGCAACACTGGTTAGGAGCTGAAACTTCTGATCATTGTAACCTCTGGCAAATTGATGCTTGCTGGTAATGGAAAGATCCTCTTGGGGCTTTCAGATGTGTTACCATGGATCTTGTTTGCTAACACTGAACTGTTTTGCCTCACTGCTTATAGAAATCCCATGCTGCCATCCATCTGTTCCCTCATCAAAGCAATTTTGGTCCAGCAACTATTTCAGACCATTTCTACAACTTCTGATGTTTTATTCTGCATAAGAATGTCCGTTGTATTTGAGGGTTCCAGGAGGCACAGGGACAGAACTTCAATGCACGTGGAAGCATTCAGCTACAAATTTTCCCTTCTTGGTAGCAATAATAAAGAAAGATAGAATTAATTTTGTTCAACTTAGCCATTCTACAATATGTATGTGTTTTAAAACAACATTTTGTACATACTAAATATATACAATTTTTGTTAAAGTGTTATAAAGCCTGAGTTCTCTCATACTTCTTTTTTGTATACCCATCATACCAAAGGTTTCTCTTTTTGGTACGGTAATTACTCATTATTAGGTTACGAGGCCTATTCCTTCTTATATATTTGTAAATCAGTAAACAATAGCATTTACTATCCTGTTATCCTAGGCAGGACTTTAAGAGATAATTCTCTTTTCAGCTCTCCCTATAAAAATCATCCTGTATCATTTACCACCACCCCGAAATCCAAATCATTAATACCTTTTCAATGAAACATTTTTTCCCTGTTCTTTTCCATTTTTCATTTGCTATTAGCTATATCATTTTCTTCCTTATCTAGAATATGGGGTAAGTAATGACTAGCCAGATCAACAAATCATTCCAGACATATGTCTTAGGGTCAAAGCCAAAATGGAGAGCCAAAGCAGCCAAATAAAATTTCAAAAAGACTGAGCAGAGATGCAGAAATTGTATAAGTGATTACTGAAAGAAACACATCAAGTGCATATTTGGACAAAGGTCCACTTCCCTGCTGCTCTGGAGGGACTGTATGAACTACCATGAAGATGTCTGCAGCCTGTGAGAAGTAGGATACCTGGTCCAGGCTCTCACACCCTCTGTCCAGCTCCTGGACACTGGTGATATTTTAACTTTTCTTCTTGCTTTTCTTTGGGGAGTTGGGGGTGGGTACCAGGGATTAAACCCAGGGGCACTTTAACCCACAGCCCCAGCCCTTTTCATATTTTATTTTGAAACAGGATTTCAACCCACAGCCCCAGCCCTTTTCATATCTTATTTTGAAACAAGATCTCATTAAGTTGCTTAGGGCCTCGCCAAATTGCTGAGGCTGGCTTTGAACTTGCGATCCTCCTGCCTCAACCTCTGGAGTCAATGGGATTGTGGGTATGCACCACTGCACCAGGCTCTTCTTGCTTTCTTAACAGATTTTAACCTTTTGATACTCTCCCACTGTTGTCAGAGTAATGTGTGATATAAATTTCACTCACTGCTAATCTTACTAGTAAACATTTTGTTGTTTTTGTTTTGTTTTAAAGAGAGAGTGAGAGAGAATCAATTTTATTTGTTTTTTCATCTGGCCTTTGTTTTTCTGACACTTAGTTGTGTGTGTGGTGCTGCAGTTTGAACCCGTTTCTTTGTGCATCCCAGGCAAGGGCTCCAAATGCTGAGCCACTGCTCCAGCCCCACTAGTAAACATTTTTTTTTTTTTTTTAAAGAGAGAAGGACAGTGAGAGTGAGAGAAAGAGACAGAGAAAATCAACTTTTATTGAGTTTTTCACATGGCTTTCGTTGCTCTGACACTTAGTTGTGTACGTGGTGCTGGAGTGTGAACCTGGGTACTTGCGCATGCTGGGCAAGCGCTGTAACTGCCGAGCCACCACTCCAGCCCCACCAGTAAACATTTTTAAAGCCTTGAGTGACACACTAAATATAGCAATTGAGGCCCCAATCCATGTCTGATAAGAGGGTTGATAATTTGGCTTTGCCTTTATTTCCGACATACTTGCTTAACTCTTCTGAAATCATTATGGAACTATCCACTCATAGCAAATACCTTTCAGCGCCCTAGTGTACTATGTTTTCTCATTTCTGTTCCCTCTATCTGCAATACTATCATCACCCTACTGACTTTGCCAGAATCAATTCAGAAACTCCTTTAAAGAAAGACACTGCAATACATTCCTTGGCCACCCCTGTTCATTCCCATGAGCCTCTCCCCTCACTGTGCAATCTGATCAACTCTCCACATTGTACATTATTTGAGCTCATGGATCATACCTTATCATCCACTTATCATCCATGTACCTTTCTTTCTCTCTCTCTCTCATCTGTCTTGTCTCTCTCTCATCTGTCCTGCACAGTACCTTGTGCACAAAATACACTCAACTAATCGTCCATAAAATGATAAGTGAATGTCCTGAAGCTTTTTGTATGGAGCTACAGGAGCTATTCAAAGAGCTAGTTGGGCTCTTGGAAGGCAGGATGAGCCCTTCTTAATTTTCTCTTTCACACAAATCTTGATATCATGCCATGCATGCACATTACTAAACAAATAAATACACAAATAAGTACACAGTCTGAACAACACAGCTCCTAAGAGCATAGGTTTCCATCCAGACCTTGGAGGAGGAATTAGAACCACAAGTCCTCCACATCCTGCTTTCATCCACTTGCATCTTTTATGTGGGCTTCTTCCTTCTTATTTACTTCTCCTTTCCTAATGGATTTTTATTCTGTTTTATTGTTCATTTGCTTTCATCCCTTTTCTTGCCCATCTTTCCCTTCCTCTGAAAGAACATTGTGTAGATACACGGGTGTGTCATATGTGTTTGGGAATTTTCTGGTTGTTTCTCTTGTACCAGTGATTGAACCCAGGGATGCTTAACCACCTAGCCACATCTCCAGCCCTTTTTCATTTTTTAATTTGAGTCAGAATCTTGCTAAGTTGCGTAGGGCCTTCCTAAGTTCTGAGACTGGCTCTGAACTTGTCAATCCTCCTGCTGCCTCCACCTCCGAGCTGCTGGGATTGTAGTCAGGTACCACTGTGCCTAACATGCGTTTGAGAGTTTTGAAGTGTGGATCATATCCCAGCCACAGGACCTTTTGAATACAGTTGCAAAAACACCAGAAACCCAAATTAAGGGAGAGAATTCAAAAGCAGGCCAATCAGGTAAACATCAGTAAAATATAACAAATCATAAGAACAGTTAAACAGAGACTAACACTAAAATTGTAATAATATTTTCTTTAAAATTTTTGTGCATTCTTATCATATTTAATCATTCTCCTTTCTCCCTATTTCTTCTCAAAAAATCATATTTCAATGCTACTTTAGCTTGATATTTAAAACTGCATTTCTTTTAGCCTGAGTGATGAGGGAAATAGAGATATTCTCTGGAATAGAACAGGTATAAAAAGTTCACAAAACATGTGACCAGGTAAGCTGGTTTGCTCTTCATCTTTTGGTGAACTCCAGTAGTACGTAGAGACTAATGTTGTGATGCTCTTTGTAGGGATGGAGAAGAGGAAGGAACATTTGGGAGAAACTTGAGTTTTCCTCACTATGTCAAAAACTTTTTCTTCTTTTATGTCATTCATCATCCCTATATTTTCTTATTTTTTTCCTGCTCTTTAAAGCACAGCCATCTATCCATTAATGCTCCATCTTCTCTTTCTACCTCACCACCAATGGGAAAAAAGTAAGAAACCTGCTGTTGATTGTTTATACAGGTTCAATAAGTTCAAATGCAAACATTTCTCATTGCACTTAGTGATCCATTAGAATTTATAGATTTACATGTATTATATGACTGGTTAATTGAACCAACAAGGTGATAAAGGAGATTATTTCAGCAGAAACAAACCCAGCTCATTCTGTACTATTTTCATACATTGTGAATACCTGATGGTATTCAGCTTAAAAAAAATAACAACAAAAAACAAAACCTCGTCAAGCTATTTCTGAGATAGTTTCAGCTCCCTTACAGCAATTGGCATCAATTAACATCATATTAGATTTAAGTAATAGGCTAGAAGTAACAACATATCATTACTTTTTTTGATAAAGGCAAGTACAATATATATCCTTTTACTGAAGTTGATTTTACTTTTTAATAATAATTTAAATTCATCTTATTTCCTATGTAGGTCATTTTAATTTACAACTAAATTAAAGAGTATAACAAATATAGAATGCTTACAATATCTAAGAAAGAATCGTATTTGGAAACACCTGAGCAGAGATGTGAAATCCCTTTCACGGTGAAAATCAAGTCACCCTCACAGACAAAAAATCATACAAAATATGAAATTATCTGGGAAGACAAAGGAAATGTTAAAGTCTACCAGCTGATACCCAGAGCATTACTTCAAAAAACATCAAAAATTTATAATATGTCTTACACACTTGCCTTTGAGTAGCATTTTGAGCATTTTGGCGTTTTCATGAAGCATTGATTCTGAAAAGAACGTGGATCATCATGACGTTCAGGACCCCCAGTCTTTGATTTCTTTTTATTTTTTGCAGAGGAGAGTACCAGGAATTGAACCCAGGGGCACTTAATCACCGAGCCACATCCTTGGACCCCTTTTTAAATTTTTTTAAAATTTTGAAACAAGGTCTCACTAAGTTGCTTAGGGCATTGCTAAGTTGCTGAGGTTGGCTTTGAACTTGTGATCCTCCTGCCTCAGCCTCCTGAGTTGCTGGGATTATAGGCATGTACCACCGCACCCAGCCTTTATTTACTTTTTATAAGTGTCTTCAGCTGCATCAATGTTTATAGCAGAACAATTCATAATCACTAAATTATGGGATCAACCCAGATGTCCATCATTAGATGAATGGATTAAGAAATTGTAGTGTGTATATAATACACACACAATGGAGTTCTACTCTAATTTCATTAGAGGGAATGAAATTATGGCATTTGCCAGTAAATAGATGGTAAAGAAGAATATCATGCTAAGTGAAATTAGACAAATTCAGAAATTCAAAGGTCAAATGTTTTCCCTCATAGGTAGAAGTTAGAATAAAACAAAGGAAAGGGGACAAGAAGGCTAAGATTACATTAAGAACCAATCAAATACAGGCTAATAGACTAATAGCTAAAGAAAGTCCAGTAGGAGGGCTGGAGAAGTGGCTCGGTGGTTACAGCATTTGCCCGGCATGCACAAGTACACGGGTTCAAACCCCAGCACCCACATACACAACTAAGTGTCGGAGGAGTGTAGGCCATGTGAAAAACGCAATAAAAATTGATTCTGTCTCTCTCCTGCTGTCCTTCTCTCTTAAAAAAAAAAGGGTCCAGTAGAGTAGAGGAAAGAGAATGAGAGAGGAGAGGAAGGATGGGAGGGAAAAGGGACAGAGAAAAGGGGGAAGATTTTTTAAAAGAATACTTTGCACCTCTAAGATAAAATAAAATCAATAAAAACTGGAAAAGTAAACAGCAACAACAACAACAAAAAACAATCTAAGGGAGATCAGTAGAGGAAAGGGATCAGGGAGAGGGAGGGGAGGGAAGGTGGAAGTGCTTGAGAAGGATATTGGGCAAATTATATTGCTATATTGTGTTCATGTAACAACAGATCCCATCATCAAGAACAACTGTAATGAACCAATAAAAAATGGGAAAAAATAAAGTGTCTTTACAATATATGAGCTAAGAAAGAAACCCAGTCACTGAACACTTCCCACAGATACATGTTTCTTTCACTTTATAGATTCAAAAAACAAATGATGAAATCATCTTTGGAAGAAAACAGATAAATAAGAGTTAATCCTTCCAAGTATACTTATTTTTTTTAAAAAAAAGAAGAAAATCAACTACCCTGATAAAGTGGCGTGGTTGTTAATTCCCTAGCTCCTCTAGTGAATGCAAACGAAGAGAACAATTTAGTTCTACGAATGTATTTGTGAATTTATTTATTCAAGAAACTTATCTGAATCCTCTCAATAGATTAACCTGTGGGGAAAAAAAGACCACATATATTGTCATCTTTCCCAAAGGAAATTTGTCTTTCTTCCTATTAATGATAGGAAAATAGAATTATAAATTGCTTAAATCTCTTCCTTAAATGCAAGAAGTGAAATAGGTTTTGAGGTCAGATGAGATTAGGTTTTACATTTTCTTCAAATGTAATTTTATTTGTAAGCTCTATTGAGGCATAATTTTTTTTTCACAGCTTTGGTTTGGTTTTTATTTTTTTTTTATTTTTTATTTTTGAGCAACCTTACAAGAATTTAACAAAATAATATAAAATGTGTATATATTCTGGACATTGCATTTATCCCCAGGAGTGCCCCCCCTAATTACCCTCCCTTATCCCTCCCTTCCCCTTCCCACTGTAACTCTAAAAAAAGTATTAGATTGTAAAGCATTACATCTTATCTGGATTTAACTCATGCTACTAGACCAACTTTCTCGTTGTCCAGGGTCTAGTCCCCCCCTCCACAGATGAGTGGAGACAATCGACCCTTAGATCTCTGGGTTAAGCTGATTTTACTCATCATGATCTCTTCCATAGCCATCCATTTACCTTCAAAGGCTGCAATATCATTGTTTCTAATTGCTATGTAATATTCCATGATATAAATGTACCACAGTTTTTGGATCCATTCTTCCAGTGAGGGACATTGGGGTTGTTTCCATAGCCTAGCAATAGTAAATTGTGCTGCTATGAACATCGATATTGCTGTGTCACTGTAATGTGCTGATTCTAAGTCCCCTGGAAAGATACCCAGGAGTGGAATAGCAGGGTCGTATGGTGGACTCATCCCTAATTTTTTAAGGATTCTCCATATTGCTTTCCAGAGGGGCTGTACCAGTCTGCAGCTCCA
>PVKS010030509.1:0-24318 GCA_004027875.1 Aplodontia rufa
TGTTACAGCTCTTTGGAGCTTCCTGAGAAAAGGTGGAAGGCAGGCACCTTTTTTCCAGTGCTCATAAGTAATATAAATTTTCTAGGTTTAAGGTTAGATAGAATGAATCTTTCTTCAGAATTTTAAGTTTTGCTTTATTGTTTACAGCTTTCAGTTTAGCTACTGAGAAATACAAAGCCAATTTTATTCTTCATCTTCTGTACCTGACATTTTTTTTCTTTCTCTGAAAGCTTCAGCTATAGTTGTTCCCAGAACTGTGATATTTTACATTAGGTTTGATTTGATTTTTTTTTAAAAAATCTACCTTGTAGAGTACTTTACCCATCTTTTGAATTTGAAATTTGTGAGGTACTTTCATAAAAACTTTACAAAAATCGTTTTCTACTCTTTCAATGCTTTTTACTCTTTCTGAAATTGTTTTTATTTGGGGTCCTGAATGGACCCTCTGTTTTTTCTTCTCATGTATGACTTTATTTTTCTCTATTTGGGAAATCCCAATCTTACTGTCTAAGGTGTTTACTGAATTTTTCTACTCTTATCATCTGACAGGTTTACTAAATTTTACACAACTTAATTTTAACTCACAAGAGCTTTTAAAGACTTTTCAAGGCTTTATTTTTAAGAGAAGTTTTAGGTTAATGGTAGAATGGAGAATTCTACCATTATCAAGGGGAAATCAAGATTTCTCCTGTGCCCCTACCCCACACATGTATAGTCCCACTTCCCTTATTAACATCTACCACAGTTAGATCCTTCCTACAAATTACAAATAATGGATCTACATTGACTTTTCATAACCAATAAAGCCCATAGCTTATACTAGCATTCATGTTTGGTGTTGCACATTCCAAGAGTTTGGACCAATGTATTTTGACCTGTGTTCACCACAGCAGTATCAGACAGATTATTTTCATTTCCCTGGAAACCCTTTGTGTTATTATTCATCCTTTGCTTCTTACTAATCTCAGGCTATTTTTTAGCTTTCCTATCTTTGTAGTTTTGCCTTCTCCGGAATGTTATATAATTGGAGTCGTGCAGATTATAACCATATCAGGTTGGTACTTTTACTCAGCAATATACTCGTATCCTCATTGTCTGGCTGTACCACAGCATGCTTTATTGTTTTGTTTTCTTCTGTTCCTATCCATTCACCTACTGAAGGGCATCTTGGCTGTTTCCAAGTGTGGGCTCCAATAAGCATCCACATGCAGCACTACAGCAGACCTGGATGTCAGTTTTCAGCTTTTTTGGGAACGTGATTGCAGGATTATATGGTAAGAAAGTGTTTAATTTTGTAAGAAACTGCTAAACCATCTCCCGAAGTGATTATATTGTCTTACATTCCCACCAGAAATTGCCCATTTCTTTTTTGTTTCTTTTTTCTTTCCTTTTCTTGTTTGCAGTACTAGGAATAGAACTGAGGGCCTTGCACATGCTGGGCAAACACTCTACCACTGAGATATATCCCCAGTCCCCATTGCCCTCTTTTTTAATAATAATTTTTAAAAACAACTTCCTGTTCTCATTTCATGGGTATATCTTCCTTTTTCTTCCTAAAGATACTATAATAGTATATTTTAGAGGTTCTCTAATAGTAGATTTGTAATTATTAAGGTTTTATTTCTCTATATAATTTTTCTTCAAATAGCCTTTTATGTACTGGTAGGTTTTGATTCTTAACTTTGATGTAAGAGAATTCTCTCAGATCTCTTGTCATTCCTGCTGTTTGTTCATATTTTATGATAGGCCAAGATTTGTACATGAAGTGGTCATGGTGGGCTTTTCAAAATACAAGTGGAAAGGATGATTTAATTGATTGGGCCCCTGATCTCATTGTTGTGGTTTCTTCATCTCAGCCTTGCTGATATCTGTCTGGAGTTACCACCCTACTTTATAAATTTCTGGCTGTCTGCTGGAGAACAGGGCTGGAGGATGCAACATTTACGAGATACATTTTCACTTACTGCCCCTGTGTTTAGAACTATTCCCCCACACCCCCGCCTCATCTTTTCTATGTCAAGTGATTCTTTATGTTACTCTTGAGAAAGAATAAACTGCTGAATATCTTCTGGATTGAACTAATAGGGTGGGTGCGTGTGCATGTGTGTGCACGTGTGTGTCTCTGTGTGAGTCCTATGGAGCAGGGAAGGATATCTGGTAGTGTCTAACGGGCTTTTATTTCCAAAGCCATCAAAATGCTCCTAAATTCCTGAAATATTTTGAAAATTCTGAATTGGCATAAAATTCAGATTTCAGAGTTGCCTAAAATCAGTTTTCAGTTTCTCTTCTGAAGTTTTATTAATGTCATCTCCTTTTCCTTTGTCCTAGTACCTGTCTATACTATGATCATTTTTTTTCTTATCTTAATAAACATTTTGGTGCTGGAGCAGTGGCTTAGAGGTGGCTTGGCGGTTACAGCGCTTGCCTGGCATGCACGAGTACATGGGTTCAAACCCCAGCACCATGTACACATCTAAGTGTCAGAGCAATGAAAGCCATGTGAAAAACTAAATAAAAATTGATTCTCTCTCTCTATCTCTCACTGTCCCTAAAAAATCTTTTTTAAAAACAGTGAATAAACATTTTGTAAAAAATAAAACTAAATCGGTGTATTAGTCAGCAACAGTTTATCAAATGTAAATATTACCTTAAAGTTTTAAAGTTTTAAAGAAGTATCTTAAAGTTGAGTAATGTGGTGGGTGACAATTGAAAATATTTTTCTTATCTTCACTGATCCATATGTACTATATCTTATTATGGAATTTTCAGAAAATTCTATGCATTGCAATAAAAACTAAAATAAATTACCCTTTTCTATCTCAGGATCCCATATAGGGTGCCATATTAAATATAATGGTCATATCTCCTTAGTTGTATGTGGACTGTGACTGATATTCTTTGCTTTCAATGTCTTCGAATGTTTTGGGGAAAATCAGGCAGCATCTTGTAGAATATGTCTCAGTGTGGGTTTTTCTCATGATTTTTTTTCATGGCAAGATGACATATGTCTCTCAAAGGAAGATCAAAGAGATAAAGTGCTATTTCTTCATATCCTACTACGACTAGAGGCTGATAAGACTTAGGTTAACCTTGAGAGTTCCCAATTTTCTCTATGTAGAGTTCCCTTCTTCCCGTTTCCTGTCTTCTTTGCACATAATCACTAAGGGACGCCTATACTAGCAAGTCACTAAGTTCTGTGGAGTGTAGCCCCACCACCTTGATGGGGGAGAAATTGCATAAATTATTTGGAATTCTCTGCAAAAGAAATTTGTTTCTTTTCTCAACCTTTTTTATTTATTCAGTGATTTGTTCATGTCTGTATGGGTTCCTAGATATTTGACTCATCCTTTGAATCATAATCCAATTCCACATTAATTATTTTGGTATCAAATTGTCTTTCACTACTGAGAGTCTTTCAGCTGACTTCATGTCCTTCCATGTCCATTTGACATACTCAGATCCTTTTGTTTTTTTAAGCATTTTTTTTTGCTTTCTGGCACTACAAACTTCCCTAGGCTCATTTTTCATATTCCCTGCCCCAAGCCTAGATTATTCCTGATTTCTTTTTGTGGAGAATGATAAAAAATAAAAAAAAAAAACAAATCTGGGTACTTGTGTGCTCATTGTTACTGGAACTTCAGTGATTCCTTCCTTCACTGCACTGAGCCCACTGATGAGTCATTGAAGACATTCTTTCTTTCAATAATTATTTTTTATTTCTGAATTTCCTTTTGAATCTTCTTGATAATTCCAGTTTCTCAGTTGGAATCACCCAGGTGTCATTTATATTGTTTATTTTTAACAGAAACTTAAATATACTAATTATGGCTATTTTAAATCCCCTATATGAAAATATTCATATTCAAAATTTTTTTTCAAAATGGGGCTGAGTCTAATTGTGTCTCCAGACTGAATTTTTGTTTCTGACTATCTGTCATGATACATTATTTACTGTTTAAATCTATACATATTGTTCAGAATAATATACACCAAGATTCTGAGATGAGGTATGAAATTTTTGTGTGCTGTCTTGGCTTTGGGTTTCCTTCTCCACTGCTCTTTGGGGAGAGTCTGTGTTTTTCAGCTGTTTTGGCTAAAATCCACTTTTGTAGGTAGTGACAGCTTGTTCCTGTGGTGGTAGAGTGTGGCTAGGTGATGCCCAGAGAGAAGAGTAGAATCTGAATGAGGCTATGAGTTTAACCATCCTTCCAGCCATGCAGAGCATGTGCACACAGAAGGTGGGAAGAAAGATTGAAAATACACCTTTTATTCCTTTTTCCACCTTTTCTTTAATTTGCCTGAGCTGTTTCTTTCTGGACCTACCTGTACAAATGTCTTGTTCATTTTCTCTGTTATTCTCTATTGATTAATTTTCCTCTGCTTCCTCATGGGAGATAAACTGATGCTCACATGAAAAGTATACATACCTCCCATTCTTGATTTACAATGGTTCTATTTCCTGATTAACCCCTCATTCAGTTGAAAACATCCTTAGCTGAAATGCATTTACTTCATCTGACCTGCTGAACACCACAGTTTAGCCATGCAGGAGCCTGAGGAGCACTGGTTGTTTCCCTTTATGACCACATGACAACCGGGAAGCTGTAGCTCACTGCTGCTGCCCAGAGTCTTGAGAGGAATGTACCATAGATGGCTTGATCAAAGCTTAAAATTTTAATTTTGCTTATCGCTCAATACATAAGGCTTTTGCACCATCTGTAACTAGAGAAGTCATAAATTGAACTATAGTGAGTTATCTCTGTGCCTCAGTCTTAGGCTAGGAAAAGCAAAGGAAGATATGCTTATAATGCTCTCAGCAACTAAGAAACTAGGCAACTCTATTAAATTGTGGTCAAGGCAGAACAGAGTGAAGAACCTTGAATAATCTCTACTGTAGGTAAGCAAATAATTCTTCCTTCTGGTCAAACAGCATATATCCAACAACAGTGGATGGGATGATATGGACTACAAATGTGACAGATTAAGAAAGGTTTTCATAGGCCTGGGTTTTTAAAAAAAAAATTCTATATGAAATGCTGTTGTCAACAGTCTTTTTTTTTTCTCCATAAGATCATGAATAAAGACAAATGTACAAATTAGATCAGATTTGAGCAGCAGGAGGGAGTTCTATATTTCACTTGAGCTCAGCATCTGTCAAGTCTAGTTACCACCAATTCCAAGAGGCATCTCTAATTCACAGTCCTCACATAAGAATAAAAGGTTAGGTAACACAGCTAATTGGAGTAAGATAAAAACATATGTAAAATCCCAAGCAGTGAGCAAAACTGTACTTTTGTTCAACTGGAGTTTCTCTCCTTCACATGGTAAAAATAGTCCCTAGGAAATCTCTCTCACTTGCACTTAAGTGAGCTCATGCTTTGGCAAATCTTGCTGTTTGTGTTACCTTTTCAATTAAGAAAACATCCTAGTTTGGTCTAAAACATCTTGACTTTTATTGTTGCATACATAGTTGGGTTCATTTTGACAAAATCGTGCATGCACGGAATTTGATTTACTCTATTTCAGTACCCAGTTTCCACTCTTTCCCTCCCTTCCTTCCTCCTGCTGTTCTCCCTCCTTTCACTACTCTGCTAGTCTTTCTTTCACTCGTTTATTTATTTACTATTGATTGGTGCTTTATAGATACACATAAAGGTGAAATTCATTGTGGTATATTTATATATGCATATGGTGTAATTTTAAAAAAACTCATAGCATGTTTCCTCCCCTTTTGCATCTCTCTTTTCAATCCCCTTCTTCTATTCCACTGATCTTCCCTGTGGTTTTATAATACTTGATTTCCCACTCACATATTTTCCCCCTTATTTTGCTCTAGTTTCCATATATGAAAGAGAATATTCAACCCTTGATTTACTAAATCTGGCTTATTTTACTTACCATGGTGTCCTCTAGTTACACACATTTATTAACAAATGCCATAATTTCATTCTTCATGACTGAGTAAAACTCCATTGTGTATATATACCATATTTTTAATGCATTCATCTATTCATTTATTGACAGGCATTTGGGTTGATTCCGTAATTTGGCTATTGTGAATCATGCTTCTATAAACATTGATCAGACTGCATCTCTTAGTATGGCGCTTTACATCTTTTGGATAAATAGCAAGGATTGGCATAGTCAGGAAATATTGTGGTTTCATCCCTAGCGTTTTATGGAATTTCCATACTGCTTTTCATAGCGGTTACACTAATTTTTAGTCCCACCAACAATGTATGTGGGTACCTTTCCCCCCACATTCTCATTAGCTTTTATCATTATTTGTATTCTTGTTATTTTCCATAACAACCTTGACTTTAAAGAAAATTATAGTGAAGTTTAGCATGTCTTCACAAAAATGTATATTCTCTAACATTTTCTCTTTACCTTTCTGTCTCAAAACAGGGTAAATGGGAGGAAATTTTGCAGGATCAGGAGCCCAGAGAGTTACCACAGGATAGTTTAAACAGAAAGTTGACTGGGAATTTCATCATATCTTCAATTAATTTTTTACAGCATTGGGGCTTGAACCCAGGGTCTAGGGCATGTTATGCAAATACTCCACCATTGTATTAACCACCAGCCATTTTTACATTTTATTTTGATACAGAGCCTTGCTTAGTTGACCAGAGTAATCTGAAATTTGCTATCCTCCTGCCTCAGCCTCCTGAGTAGCTGGGAACACAAGTATGTGTTACCACACTCAGTTCCTAGAGAAGTATTAAGTGTTCAGGCCTAGAAAATCTCCAAATATTGATGTTCATTTCACAATGTCATTCAAGATATTTTTCATCACTCTTCTGCAGGTCACCTCACAGCTGGTTCCATGGTAAAATAATTAGTAGAGAGGATGTATGGGGTAAGGGATGGGACTGCCCTCCAGCTGGTGACTGACTTCCACTCTTGGGCAAAGACAGGACCCAAGCTCAACCAAATACTTTTTTCTCAAAGGGAACAAGACAGACATTCATAAGAGCTATGTGCAAAGAAAAGGTGGGATATTTTACACATGTTACCCAGCAACAGTGATATGTTAGCAAAAGAAAGCACTGGAAATGAATTGTTATGGTTCAGACATTTTTAGAAATGAAGTGTCTCCCTAAAACTCATGTGTGAGACAATGCAAGTGTGCTCAGAGGTGAAATGATTAGTTGTAACCGAATCAGTGGACTAATCCACTGACACAGATTACCTGGGTGGTAACTGTTGCCAGGTAGGCTGTGACTGAAGGAAGTAGGGCACTGGGGGTATGACTTTGAGGTTTATATTTTGTCCCTGGTAAGCAGAGAGCTCCCTCTTCAACTCTTTGCCACGCCCTATCTTCCATGTTGATCTGTCTCACCTTAGGTCCAGAACTATGAAGTTGGCCAATCACGGACTGACCTCTGAAACCACGAGCCAAAATACTTTTCCTGTGCTAAGCTGTTTTTGTCAGGTCCTTTGGTGACAACAATGAAAAATCAGATTAAAACATGAGTCCAGAGAAGATTTAAATTTCAGTAGAGTGTATTCTGCATTTTTTTTCAAAGTTTCTTATTGAACTTGTACTTTTATGTAACATATTGGAAGCTTGTATCTGGGAAGGAAACATGTACTTTAACATGAAATAAGAGCCTAAGAGTTACCTGTTGATTTGAGTCATTTTGGTGAAAGGTGAGTAATTTATTAATACTAGAAGATGTAACATAGTCAACCCAAGTCCTGTCCTCTAGTCTGCCTCTTACTGGCCAATATCCAACATCTGGAAGGCTTTAAAATCCAATCTTAGAATTTAATGAAAATAGTCGCCCATTGGTTTTAGACTAACACTAGTGCATATTCTGTATACCTGGAGGAAGGAAAGGTCTATCTTTTCCTCAGAAGCTAGTAGCTCCTGTGGCTTCCTTCACTATAAAATTCTAATGTGGCTTTGAAAGCTGCCTTAGACAATTCTAAATGAAAAGCTAAATCATGTGACCAGAAACTTCTATAATTCACTTCTTAACATACGCTTACATGAGGGAGACAGTTACCAATTTAGGTATTATTCTGTATGGTCTGTTCAGGAATGGTCACACATTGAATCTTCTCTTGCCAGTATGTCAGAACAATAACACTAATGTTTTCTAAAACCAAAATTTGTGCAGTGAAAGTGGGCACTGTCTGTGGTCCATTTGACCCATATATATGATCCAGGGTTCACTGCAGGAAACAGGAGTAACTTCAGGGATCTTAATCAGGAAACATTTAATACAAAGAGTACATAACATAATAGGCAAAATGTCTGCTGCAGAAGGTAGGTATAAGATCCACAGTGGCACAGATGTCATCAACAGGGAAGGTCCTACCTCTGAGTCCATGGTATTTAGCCCTTGAGTCATGCCTACCATTGCAAACCAGGCACTATGAACCTACGTTTCCACAGTTCCACTTCTTTCGCTTAGGAATCAGAAGAAGGGTCCTGCATGCCAGCTCCTGCCAAAAGCCTCCTATTCCCACTACCTTCCTTCCCAATAGAACATCTAACAAGGACAGGCTTCCAGTCTCCATGCATCTCTCTATCAATTCTTGGGTACATCATTTGAAACTCCATTGTACCCTGTCCCCTTTGGCATAGCTGATACTTGGCCTCCCCATTTGGAAGTTGGTCATACAGCTTGCATTTTCTTCACCCTACTGCACAAAACCCAACACAACCAGTTACCAACCTTGACAAAGCCTGAGGACAACACTAGAGGCATACAAATAAGTCTCCGTCTTCTCAAAGGTTTAAGTTATCCATCCACAACCTCCGTGGGAAGCCTAAGGGACACAGATTAGAGACATTACCAAAGGTCTACAAGTGCTCTCCCTCCCTCCCTCTTGCTTTTCCTTCACTGTGTGAAATCTGGCCAATTTAGACTTCCTGTCAACTCCCCTTCAGCACATCTAACCTCTTTGGGACATGGAACTGATAAAGTTTTTGTTTCTTGAATTTTGGTATTGCCTCCTCATTGTGTTACCTGCCTTGACACACTGAAACCTGTTTCTCCTGGTCAGAGCTCTTAGAGAGTGGTCGTCTTGGTTCATGGCCAATCTCCAGAGAAAGACTTGAAGACTAAATTAGAAAGAAATGTAAGAATAAAAGTTACAACACAAGGTCATCTAATTGCAGACGTTAATTACATACTGGATCCTAGCAGCAACGGAGCTAAAGGAATAAAGATTTTTAATTTTCCAGCTTCTCCAAACAGAAGCCAGATGAAGTATGATTGGATCTTTATCATCTACTCTTTCTCTTTCTGCTTAAAGAATAAGGAATTAGAAAAACTTGACAAGTGTGAGATGTTCACAGGTGGATCCTGCAACTCAGGATGTGCAGGCATTTGGTCAAAGTGCATCAAGAACAAAATCAAAGGGTAGTCTCTCGATACCTCGACCCAGAACTACCAAGAGGGCCAGACCTTGACCTCAGTGAAGCCCTGGTTCCCAGAGTTACAGCATTGTGACCATCTCTGAGATCCTGACAACCTTCAAATTATCACCCCCAATGTCTCAGCAATGAGTCTCTGTGTTAGTCAGCTTTTCTTTACTGTAATGAAATATCTGAAATATTCAACTTATAAAGAGGAACAGTTTATTTTGGCTCACAGTTTTGGAGGTTTTAGTCCATGGTCCATTGGCCCTGTTGCTTTTGGACCTGGGGTGAGGCAGCACATCTTGGTGGAAACATATGGTAGGGCAAAGCTCCTCACCTCATGGTCAGGACCTGAAAAAGAAACAGTGGAAGGGACCAGGGTCCTACTTTCCCCTCCTAGGACATTCCTCAAATGACCTAGGACCTTCCATTAGGATTTATCTCTTAAAGGTTTCACTACCTCCCAATAGTGTCATGAACTGGGAACCAATGCTTCAACCTGTAGGCCTTTGGGCAACATTCCAGACCCCTTTCCACTCAGTGCCTTAGAAAATGTAGGACAGGAAGATTACAGATGATAGATGGCAAGTATTGGCTTAGGGTTTGATTTTTATCACAAGGACTTAGAGATTGATTGGAAGTTATTTTATCTTTGCTTAGCAAACACAAAGAGCAGCCATGCTAACAAGTATCTGAAATAACTCAATGGCAATAGTTTTCTTTCATTTATTTAAACCCACAATTTTGATTAATATTTGAAGTTAAACAATTTATTAAAATTTTATATTGTATTTTAATTAGCAGGTAGCATGGGTTAAATCTGTGGCATAGATTATTGCAAAATAGAGACAATAGAGACAATGGGTAAATAATTAAAATGAGATATGGAATCTGGAAAAGTGGAACTCAGAAACAGTGGAATGGGGTTGTCAGAAGCTGGGAGTGGCAAACGGGGCAATGTCGATCAAAAAACACAAATTTTCATTTATAAAGTAAATAGATTCTGGAATCAAATTATAGCATGAGTGCTCATGGATGTATTAATTTGATTTTAATAATCTTACATGATGTGTATAAAACCATCATATTGTATACTTTGATTATATACCACCTTTATTTGTCAATTAGTAAAAAAATTTGTTTTGTTTAAAAAATAAATAGAAGAAGCAAGAAAAAGATTTTTCAACACGTTTGACTAATAAGCTTCTGCTTTTCATCTATTCTTTAAGGTATTTCAAAAATATTTTAAGATATATTTCAAAGGAGAAATATATATACAAGGAATGAGTTCTCAGGTGAAGTAATTAAGTAGGGGCCTTGAAATTCTTGATCAGTTGAGCGATAAATAGAAAACTGTTTGGTCTCTACTTCTCCAAAGAACCCATCTCCATGACAGCCAATGAACGCTTGGGAGCAATAAGATGGAAAGGGAGCCTGCATCCAGCAAGGTCTCATCTAGTCTAAGGACCTACAGTTTTTGTGGAAGTGTAACACAGTTCTTTCTGTAACATTTACTTCTGTGCTCAGAGTTGCTCTAGATTGAGAACTACTTTTTTTCTGAATCTTTTTTATCTTTGTTTAAAAGCACTATCCTAGGCGAGCTTTGTCCCTGGGTCTGTCATCTGTCTGCTTGTTCATCACATATTTCCTGGATCTTGTTTTTTGGTAGGTGTGTTAGTCAATTTTATGTTGCCAACAACACATTATCGCAGACTTGATGAGTTTTAAGGAAGGGTTCTAGAGGCACAAGGTTGAGGGGCAATATGTGGTGATATTTTTCCTGTGGACAGTGACCTGAGGTGGTACAGGATATCATGTGGCAATAGACAAAAAGTATGCAAATGTGTATGTCTGCATCGCTTCTGGTCTCTTCTCCACTCACTCATGGGGGCTCCACCCTAATGAACTTTTGTAATGATGACCTTTTCCCAAAGGTACCATCTTTAAACATCATAGTTGCATTGTTTCCAATTCAACACCTCAGAATGGGATTAAATTTAAATATATGAATCCTTGGAGAACACACTCAAACAATACCCAAACCATAGCAAATGTATGTCTTTCTTTGCTTAGAATTTGAGAAAATGCACCCATGTATCAAAACAGCTTTTATAATGGCACCCATGTATGTATCAAAACAGCTTTTATTCTAATTCTGTCTCAGTCTGAAATGAGGAGCAGGGCACTCAGAACTTGTATAAGAACCTTAATCTGACCAGATTAGATGAAATTCAGCAAATAATTGGCCAATGCCTTGCACAGGACCCTTTCTTAATCCCTCCTACTCTACAGATCCCTTCCCTCCCAATTTTTTTTTTTTTGTTTTTATGCATCCCTTCACTCAGTGCCTTCCTCTGTCATTTCCTTTATGATATTGGCTTCTTCTTCCAGACTGATCAGCACTTGCTTCTTCTTTCTTCTACTTGGGGAATTCTCCATCTTTTATATGTGAGTAGGAGGCAAAAAGAAAAAAAAAAACAACCTAGCACCATAGTGTATTCTACAGAAGCTTGATATGATAAGTGAGACATTTCTGATTTTTTTCAGCTACATATGGACTCCAAATACATCAGCTGCAATAGCCTGATGAGCAGCATTCAATTTTGTGAAAGGATGCACATATATAAAATTCCTAGCTATACAGTTTATCTGGGCTGCCCTTCCAAAATATCACAGATAGGAGGACTTAACATCAGAGATGTATTTTCTCACAGTTCTTGAGTTTGGAAGTCCAAGATCTAGGAGTTGACAGGGTTGGTTTATCCCCAGGTCTCTCTCCTTGGCTGGTAGAGTGCCACTTTCTGCCTGTGTCTTCACATTTTGTTTTCTCTGTATGCATCTGGCCTGAATCTACTCTTCTCTTAATGATATGATTCACATTGGATTAGAACCTTCCCTAATGAGCTCATTTAAACTTTATTACCTATTTAAAGTGTTTGTCTCAAATTCAGCCACATTGGAGGGTAGGGTTTCACCATGTGACTTTAGAGGGAGTACACAATTCAGTCCATAACGCTGGGCAACAAAGCCTCTGTCTCCATCAAGTCTTGAGGACTAGCTGGCCAAAGATCAGTGCAGTGAGTCCTGCGCAACCAGGTGGTGGTGTCCCCTTCCTGCCAGTTCTCTCACATGGTTCTGATCAAGTAGCTCCATGTCAGATACTTAAGGACTTCCTGTAGAAAATTCTTTTTAGCATGCTGGCAAGGATTTTGTTTGTTTGTTTTCATTTTAAATCATTATTTATTGGTGCATTACATTTTTACATAGTGAAGGGGTTTGTTGTTATACATGCAGATATGCACACGTTATGACAATATAATTTGGTCCTATTCCTTTCCTTGTCCTTTCCCCACCCCTGCCCTCTCCCTGGTCTCTTATCTCCACAGATATCTCCCTAATTATTTATTTATACACACACACACACATGTTTTTGTATTTTCCAGTTTTTTTAATTTTTAAATTTTTATTGATTTAAAAGTAACAGTAAGGGTGTGAACATAAATGGTGTATTTTTTTTATTCTTTCAACATAGTCTTACGTATTTATTGGAGGAAATTGTTACACATTCATGAACACATGGATATTGACAAAGCAAGTCAAGGCTGATGCCAGCTGTATTTTCTAGGTTTAAATGTCTGCATATATACTATTCAGCATCACAAGGGTGCAAAGTATACCATATAGTATTTATATCCCTCCTCATTCTCCCTTCTTCCTTCCCCTACCCCACAAAATATCTAGACTTTCCTGAATTGCAAGTTACACTAAGTTTGATGGGTCTATTATACAGGATTGACTTTCTCTCACCCCCTCTTTTGTTTTACTGTAGTTTCCACATGTTAGAGAACATATTCAACCTTTGAATTTCTGACTTTAACTAATTTCACTTAGCATCATTTTCTCCACCTCCATCCATTTATCAGCAAAGGCCATATTTTCATTCTTTTTAATAGTTGAGTAGAACTCCAGAACTCCATGGTATGTATGTATGTATGTATGTATGTATCTATGTATATGTGTGTGTGCATGTGTATGTATATGTGTGTATATATATATATCACAGTTTCCTCATCCATTCATCCAGTGATGGGCATCTGAGTTGATTTCATAATTTAATTATTATGAATTCTGCTGCTAGAAACATTGATGTAGCTGTGTCGCTGTCATATCCCAACTTTATTTCTTCTGGGAAAATATCCAGGAGTGGGATATCTGGGTCATATGGTGATTCCATCCCTAATTTTTTTAAGAGTCTCCATACTGCTTTCCAGAGTGGTACTAGTCTGCAGTCCCACCAACAATGTATAAAAGTTCCTTTTTCTCTGACCTCTCAGGATCTGTTGTTGTTTGTATTCTTTTTTTAAAAAACAACTTTAGTTATTCACATGGCCTTAGTTGCTCCAACACTTAGTTGTGTTTGTGATGCTGGGGTTTGAACCCGGGTCCTCATGCTTGCCAGGCAAGTGCCGAAACCACTGAGCCACCACTCCAGCCCATGTTGTTTATATTCTTGATCTTTGCCGTTCTGACAGGAGTAAGGTGAAATCATAATGTAGTTTTGATTTGCATTTCTATGATTGCTAAAGATGTTGAACATTTTTCATATATTTCTTGGCCTTGTACTTATTTTTGTCAAAAAGTTTCTGTTTAGATCTTTTGTACATTTATTAATTGGGTTTATGGTTTTGGTATTAAGTATTTTGACTTCTTTGCACATTCTGGATATTAGTTCCCTGTTGGAGGAGCGGCTGACCATGATTTTCTTCCATTAAGTAGTCTGTCTTTTCACATGCTTAACTAATTCTTTACCTGTGCAGAAGCTTTTTAGTTTAATAGCATCCCACTTATTGATTCTTGGTTTTATTTCTTGCACTATGGGAGTCTTGTTAGGGAAGTCAGTGCCAACTCCTACATGGTGCAGTGTTGATGCTACTTTTTCTTTTAATAGTTGTAATAAGGTATCTGGTTTAATTCCTAAGTCCTTGATCTATTTCAATTTGAGGTTTGTGCAGGGTCTAAGGATCTAATTTCATTTATTTTTTGACATGGCTGTAAAGTTTCCCCAGCAGCATTTGTTGAAAAGGCTGTCTTTCCTACACACTATATTTTTGCCCCCTTTGTCAAATGTCAGATGGCTAAAGATTTGTGGAATTATCTTTGTGTATGTGTTTTCTATTCTATTCCATTGGTTTTCATTTCTGTTTTAATACCAATACCAATACCATACTGTTTTGTTATTATATTTATATATATATTTGTTATTATATTATATATATTGTAGTATAATTTCAGGTCAGGTATTATGATACCTCCTGCTTCATTTTATCATTATTATTATTATTATTATTATTGCTTTGGCTATTCTGATTCTCTTATTCTTCCAAATGAATCTCAGAATTTGTCTTTCTATATCTGTGAAAAATGTTATTGGTATCTTGATGCAGATTATATTGAATCTGTAAAGTGCTTTTGGTAGAATGGACATACTGACTATATTAATCTGCCTTTGCAAGAACATGGGATATCTTTCCATATTTTCAGGACTTCTTTGATTTTTTTTCTTCAACAATGTATAATTTTCATTGTAGAGGTCTTTTACTTCCTTGGTTAGATTAACTACCCCATAATTTTTTTGAGGTTATTGTGAATGGGTTGGATTTCCTGATTTCTTTTTCAGCTGAATCACTGTTGGAATATAGGAAAGTTAGTGAATTACGGGTGTTGATCTTGTATCCTGCAACTTTGTCAAATTTTTTATAAGCTGTAGAAGTCTTCTGGTAGAATTTTTTGGGTGTTCTAGATATATGATCATATCATCAACAAATAGAAATACTTTGACTTCCTCGTTTTCTATTCATATCCCTTAAATTTCTTTCTCTTGTCCAATTGTGCTGGGTAGTGCTTAGAAGACTGTATTGAATAAGGGTAGTGAGAGTAGACAACCCAGTCTTGTTCCAGAATTTAGTGGCAAACCTTTCAGTTTTTCTCCATTTAGTATAAATTTGATGTGGGTTTGTCAAAAATGGCCTTTACAAAGTTAAGGTAATTTCCTTTGATATCTAACTTCCACAGTGCTTTTAACATAAAGGATGTTGGATTTTAACAATGGCTTTTTCTGCATCTATTGAGATGATCACACAGGTTTTTCTATTTAATTCTAATTAAGTGACGAATCACATTTATTGATTTGTGTATGTTGAAACAAGCTTACATCCCTGGGATGAATTTGTTGTGGTGTATTATCTTTTTGATGAGTTTTGAATGCAGTTTCAAAGAATTTTATTAAGAATTATTGTATTTATGTTCACCAGGGATATCGTCTTTATATTTCTTTTCTTGGTTCATCTTTGTCAGATTTTGGTATCAGTGTTATGCTTACCTCATAAAAAGTATATGGGAATACTTATTCTCTTTCAATTTCATGGAATAACTTAATAAAGGTAGGTGTTAGTTCTTCTGTAATGGTCTGGTAGAACTCTGCTGAGAATCAATCAGGTCCTGTTTTTTGGAAGGCTTTTAATTGCTGTTTCAATATCATCACTTGATATTGGTCTGTTTAGAGTTTCTATATCATCCTGTGTCAATTTGGGCATGTCATATGTGACTAGAAATTTGCACACATCTTCCATATTTTCCTGCTTGGTGGAGTATAGGTTTTCAAAATATGTTCTGACAATTCTGTGGATTTCAGAAGAGTCTTTAGTAATCTCTCCTTTTTCCTCTCTGATTTTGCTAATTTGCTTCTTTCCGTCTTTCTTTTGTTGAGATTGACTATGTGTCTGTTAATTTTATTCATTTTTTTCAAAGAACCAACTCTTCATTTCATTGATTATTTGTATTTTTTTATTCTCAAATTCACTGATTTCAGCTGTGATCTTGATTATATCCTGTCTTCTACTCATATGAGACTTAGTTTTTTCTTTTTGTAAGGACCTGAAGTGGAGCATCAGCTTAATTATTTGGGATCTCTCTAGATTTTTGATGTAGGCATTCAGTGATATAAATTTTCCTCTTAGAAATCCTCTCATACAGGGCTTGGGCAGTGGCTCAGAGGTTGGAGCACTTGCCTGGCTAGCATGAGGTCCCAGGTTCAATCCAGCACCACATACATAACTAAGTGTTGGAAAAAAATACATAAAATTGTTTCATTCTCCCTCTCTCTCTTTCTTGCCCTCTATTTAAAAATAAGAAAGAAATACGTTCATATTGTCCCAGAGGTTTAAATATGTTCTGTCCTCATTCTTATTCATTTCTATGAATTTCTTGATTTCTGCTCTCATATCTTCTTTGATCCATTCTTCACTTACGAGAGTATTATTCTACAGATTTAATGCAATCCCTATCAAGATACCAATGTCATTCTTCACGGATATAGAAAAAGCAACACTCAAATTTGTATGAAATAACAGAAGACTCAGAATAGCCAAAACATTACTCAGCAAGAAGGAGGAGGCAGGAGGCATCTCAATTCCTGACCTGAAATTATACTACAAGGCTATAGTGACAAAAACAGCATGGTATTGGTAATGAAACAGAGTGGGAGACCAATGGAATAGAATAAGGACTCTGAGATGAATCCTCAATCCTTTAACTATCTGATATTTGATAAAGGGGGCAAAAGTATAGCGTGGAAGAATGATAGCCTGTTCAACAAATGGTGTGGGATAAATTGGACAGCCACATGTAGACAACTGAAATTGGATACTTACTTTTCACCCTGCACAAAAATTAAATCAAAATGGTTCAAGGATCTAGATATTAAACCAGAAACTCTACAATTGCTTGAAAAAGAAGTAGGATCAACATTACATGACATAGGGGTCAACACAGCCTTCCTTAACAGGACTTCCATGGCACAAATGGTAAAATCAAGAATAAACGCAAGGGATGCAATTAAACTAAAAAGCTTTTGCACAGCTAAGGACTTAATCAAGAATCTCAAGAGAAAACCTACAGAATGGGAGAAAATTTTTGCCTGCTACACCTTGGACAGAGGGCTAAAATCCAGAATATACAAAGAACTCAAAAAATTAAATACCAAAACAACTAATAACCCAATTAATAAATGGACTATGGAACTAAAAAGAAGTTTCTCAACAGAGGAAGTCCAAAAAGCCCATAATCATATGAGAAAATGCTCTACATCACTAGTAATAAGAGAAATGCAAATCAAAACTTCACTGAGATTTCACCTCACTCTGGTCAGAGTGGCAAAAATGAAGAATACAAACAACGACAGGTGCTGGAGGGGCTATGGGAAAAGAGGAACACTGTTACATTGCTGGTGGGACTGCAAACTGGTACAGGCACTCTGGAAAGCAGTGTGGAGACTCCTCAAAAAACTAGGGCTTGAACTGCCTTTTGACCCAGCTATCCCACTACTGGATATCTTCCCCAAAGAGCTAGAATTGGCTTACTATAGAGATACAGCTTTTTCAATGTTTATAGCAGTCCAATTTATTATAGTTAAATTACGGAACCAATCCAGATGCCCCTCACTTGATGAATGGATCCAAAAACTGTGGTACATATATACAATGGAATACTACTCGGCTATTAGATAAAATGATATTATGGCATTTGCAACCAAATGGATGGAGATGGAAAAAATTTTGCTAAGTGAAGTATCCCAAACTCAGAGACTCAAGGGCCAAATGCTTTCTCATTTGTGGAAGCTAGAATATAAGCGGAAACAGTTTGTTAAATGGCTAACCTAACAATTACCTCAACATGTATGAATTCTTACATGATCATGGGGAACTGTGCAAAGATTCCTGGGGTACATAGGGAGTGGGTAGGGAGGGGGGAAGGGAATAGAAAAGACATCAAGGTGACCAGAAGAGGTAGTATGGTTGAATCTAATCCAAGGGGAACCTCCGACTTCCATGAGAAGTCCAATTAACTTGGGGCTTAAGTAAAGTGAAACATGGAACCATGGGAAACCCAAAGGGGAGGAATCATGGTCTGGCACCAGTATTGGCTTGTTCTGTCATTACACTGATGTTCTTGATTGTTTGACGATGAACCCCTCCTAATTGTAAGACCATGTCTATCAAACAAAAGAGAGAGAGAGAGAGAGTATTATTCAATCTTTATGAATTTATGTGATTTTTTAAAATTTTTCTTGATGTTGGTTACTATCTTCATCCCATTATGATCTGATAGGAGACATAGAATGTTTTTCATATTTGCAAAAATTTCCATTATGGACTAGAGTATGATCATTTTGGAAAAAGATCCATGTGCTGCTTAGAAGAAAGTAAATTTAGCTGTTTTGGAGTGGATTATTCTATAGATGTCTGTTCAGTCCATTTTATTTATAGTGCTGTTTAGGCTGCAGATATTTTTATTAATTTTTTTACTTTGATGATCTGTCTAGTGGTGTTAAAGGTGTGTCAAAGTGTCCCGGTACTATTGTGTCACAGTCTATTTGGGATTTCACATCATAGAGTATTTTTTGCAAATATTTGAGAGCATTGATGTTTGGTGCATAGATGTTTATTATGGTTATATCTTCTTGTTGTATTGTTCCCTTTACTAAAATGTAGTTGCCTTCTTCATCTCTTCTGGTTAATTTTTATATCTACTTTGTTAAATATAAATATCACAACTCCAGCTTGTTTTCTTGGGCCATATTTCTAGTATGTATTTTTTCCATCTTTTCACCTTCAACTTGTGTATATCTTTGGCTATAAAATGCAACTCTTGTATGCAGCATATTTTTGAATTGTTATTTTTTTAAACCACTCTGCTAATCTGTGTCTTTTGATTGGGGAATTGAGACCATTCACATTCAGTGTTAGAATATACTTGTTATTGTGGTTCACTTCCATTGTGATTTTTTTTGCTGTATTTTATGCTGTCATGGATATTGGTGAGGAGATTATATTGTTATTGAACTTCCTCTGTGTGCTTTGAGAATTGTTTATTCATTCCTCTGTTTGGAGTTTGTCTTTGAGTATTCTTTGTAGTGATAGTTTCATGTTCATGAATGCTACACATTTAATCTTGTCATGGAATGTTTTTATTTCCCCTTGAATTTGAACTGAGTTTTGGTGTACAATGTAATCTCAATTTACAGATGTTTTCTTTCAGGATTTGGAATATCTCATTCCAGACCCTCTTTGTTTTTGAGTTTCAGCTAAGAAATCAGACGTAATTCTTATCGGTTTGCCTTTGAAAGTGACTTAATGCTTCTCTCTTTGGCAAGGATTTTGAATGGCCTACTGTCTTAGTTGTCTTCTGTTTTATGACACAATTACAGACTGCACAATTTATGATTCACTTCTTACAATTTTGGAGGCTAGGCAGTCTGAGATTGAGGGACCAAATCTAATGAGGATCTTCCTACAGCATTGTAACATGGCAGAAGGAACCACATGGTGAGAGAAATGAAGTGTGATGACTCAGTTGTATCCTCCTCTTCATAGAAGCCACTAATTTCATTACAGGGGTCTCACCCTCATGATCTCATCCAACCCTAATCATTTCTCAATTGCCCTGCCTCCAAATATCATTGATAAAATAATTTTGGGATTAAGTTTCAGTATAGCATTTTTGGAGGACACATTCAAACCACAGCAGAGTAACCTCTTAATTCCATCCCACCTCAAATTATATAACCACCTTTGTCACACTGAAGACTTTTAACTTTCTCAGTTCCAGGACTTCCTCCTACCTATAAATCATCCTCCTCAAAATCAAAACTGTCAATGTGTTGGAAATTACAATTCTGGACTAATTACATAAATTTACGTAAACCACAGTGTACCAATTGGAAGAGTGGTTCTCAAAGTGGGTCCTTGGAAAGGCAGTGAAGCCATCACATGGGAACTCATTTGAAATGCAGGTTCTTATTCTCATTGCAGACCTACTGAAGCAGACACTCTGGGGGTAGAGCCCAGTATGCTGCTCCAAAAAGCCCTCCAGGTGGTATTCATACAAACTGAAATCTGAGAAACACAGCTTAAGAAAGACCTTAACACAATAAGTTGCAAAAACCTTAATGTTTGAAACACCAGCTTTGCCACCAAAACTATAAACCTTCTAGTGCCACATCTCCCACTTCCTTAAGCATGGCATCACAACACTGTTTATCTATCTAGAAATCAAGAAGAAAATATGTTTATGTGATTGGAAGTTTGTTCTTTACATATGTAAGATTGTGGTGCTGGTTAAAAGTATATCTCTTAATCACTTTACTAGGCCAACTATGCAGTGAAGTGCTATTCTAGGGCACCTTTCTGGATAATGACCTAAAGCACATAGGCCTCTTTCATACAGTGAAACAGGGTTTGCAGAGCTTGCCAATGGAAATAGAGCTTCCTGTTATCATCATTTGAACATAATTTCATAGGGGCATATGCCCTCCGTCCCTGATAAGCCACCTACCCTTCTGATGCTTCAAACAAACTAAAGTGTTTTCCATTTGAAGAAGTTGTCAAATAACTGTTACAGCAAATATTTTTTCCAGTTTGAAGACAAGCCATACTCTGCTTGGTTTGGAGACTATGTGTTGATAATAGCAAGCTTTTAACACTTAAAACTAAACCCCTTCAGGATGTTGTCTCTGAGGCTAAAGAGGAGTATTATGGTAATTGAAGAATGTATTTAATTCAAACATTATAGAATGACTCATAACTAAGTACTTATAGTTAAATACTTATTAAATTGGAGTATGTGAGATCATTGGTGGTCATATTATTAGTGGTTGAGTATTGCCCTAGTTTGGGGCCATGAACCTCTACATGTCCTCTGTGTTTGTAAAATGTAGATATTCATCATTCATATCTCATAGGACTCTTTTAAGAGTCAGCCTTGGTTCCTTCGGCTTATGTGACAGTTCACCTATTTTTTATTTTTGAGCTGAGCTTACTTTAAACCTGTTTTAGATTTTACTCTAGCTTCCACATATGGGAGAAAACATTCAGCCCTTAAGTCTGAGTTTGGGATATTTCACCCAGCATTATTTTTTCCATCTCCGTCCATTTAGCTGCAAATGCCATGATACTGTTCTCTCTAGTAGCAGAGTAGAACTCCATTGTATATACATAACCACAGTTTTTTAATCCACTCATCCAGTGAGGGGCATCTGGGTTGGTATCATAGTTGAGCTATTGTAAATTGAATTGCTATAAATATTGGTGTAGCTATGCCACTGTAGTGTGCTGATTCTAGCTCTTTTGGGAAAATATCCAGTAGTGGAATAGCTGGGACATGAGGTGGTTCCAATCCTAGTTTTTTGAGTAGTCTCCACACTGCTTTCCAGAGTGGCTGTATAAGATTTCAGTCCCACCAACAGTGTGATAGTGTTCCTTTCTTACTACAACTCTCCCCCTACCAGCATCTATTATTGTTCATTTTCTTCATTTTGCCACTCTGACAGGAGTGAGGTAGACTCTCAGTGATAGTTTGATTTGCGTTTCTGATTGCTAGTGATCTAGAACATTTTATCATACATCTGTTGGCTTTTGAGGCTTCCTCCACTGAGAAGTTTCTATTTAGTTCCCTAGCCCATTTATTGGTTAGATTATTTGTGGTTTGGGTATTCAGTTTTTTGAGTTCTTTATATATTTTGGATATTAGCCCTCTGTTGGAGGTAAGCAGGCGAAGATTTTTCTCCCATTCTGTAGGTTATCTCTTGACATTTGTGACTAATTCTTTATCTGAGCAGAAGCTTTTCAGTTTAATGGCATCCCACTCATTTATCCTTGGTTTTAATTCTTGTGCTATGAGGGTCTTGTTAAGGAAGGTGATGCCTACATTGATGTCATGGAGTGTTGATTTTATTTTTTCTTCTTGCAATTATATAGCTAATGCAAACCCCAGTTTTCTGAGGAATCTCCACACTGCTTTCCAAGAGTGACTGTAAAAGTTTGCGGTCCCACCAACAAGTGATAGTGTTCTTTCTTCCCACACTATAACTATGAAGCTTGGGGAAGAAAGGAGGGAGGCAGGGAGGGAAGAGAGGGAATAGGGAGGTTATTGATGCACCTGGGAAACCTCAAGTCCCATGAGAAACCCAACTATACACAGGCGGGCATAGGAGATAAGAAAATTCAAAAATTAATACACATGTATATGCTTATTTCTATCTATAAAATGGGGGTAAAGCAGAGAAGACATGGGAGCAAGGAGTGCTTCAAGGAGGCAGATCCTGGACTAGGATTGGCCTTAACTTTGTCAATATCCATCTATGCATGAATATATGTAGCAATGATTGCCTCCAATCTGTAAGACTGTGATGAATGAATAAAAAATAAACAAACTAAAAAAAATCAACCTTGGTAACATATTTAAATAACTTTGCTCACATTGACACATCCTGAGTAGCAGTTGCTACTCAGGAGCTGTGGGGGCCTATGAATTAAACTGACAACAGAAAGAATAACATGAAAAAAAGCATACAAACTTATCAAGTTTTAATATATATATATGGAATAATCACACAAAGGAGTGAATACCCAAAGAAGTGATGAGATTTGAGAATTATATACCATCTTAATAAGGGAAACAGAGATGAAGAAAAGCAACAAATGAGAGAATGATTTTTCAGGAAAGATAAATGAGGGTTTAGGAAAATAATTGGGAGATATGAAATGATAACACTGTCTGAGTGTTTATGTCAACTTTTTACCTCCCAGAAGAAAAGATTAGAGTTTCTCCTAGGGAGAGGATTTATGTCAATCAAGTTACTTAGGAAAACTCTGTTTTAGGCAAATAAGTGATTTCAGATTCTCAAACACCTTAAGCTCAGAAATTATTATTTGGGGGTGGCATATCCAAATGCTATTCAGAACATCATAGAATCCTATCTATTTTGGAAGCAGAGTCAAGGATGTCTTTTTGAGCTGTGTTTGCAAAGTGTTTTATAACAATTTTATTTTTTATTGGTTCTTTTTAAGAGGTATGTGACATTAGAATATATCATGACATAATTGTAAAAGAAAGGAATGTAACTAGTTATAATTCAGTGTCCAGTATTGCCTCTTCATCTCCCTTCCCCCCACCCTCTGTTCTTTCTGGATATTTATGACAATAGAATAATCAATGATATAATTATAAAAGTATGGGGTGTAACATTTCATTTCCATTCCTAGTATTTTCCCTCTACCCCCTGACATTCTCTTCCCTCTGTTCTACTAATCTTTCGATTATTTACTTACCACTTTTTTAAATTTACTAACGTATTGATGAGATTCACTCTGATATGATCCTATATGTACACAGGAAAGTTAAGTCTGATTTATTCCACCAACTTTCCCTATCTTATCCTTCCTTCCTCTGTTTCCTTACCTGTTGTCTATTCCTCCAATCTATTCCTTATTTTGGATTGGCTTCCACATATCAGAGAAAGCATTCAATCTTTGAATTATTGAGATTGGCTTATTTAACTTAGCATGTTAGCTTCAGGTTCCATCCATTTGCCAACAAATGCCACAGTCACTCTTCCTTATGGCTGAGTAATACTCCATTGTGTGTATATGCCACATTTTCATTTTCGTTCACTGTTGAAGGAAACCTTGGTATGTCCATTTTAAAAGCAGGGTATGGGTTAAAAATCTATATCATATTCACCTCACTCCAGTCAGACTGGAAAAGATGAAGAATACAAACAATAACAAATGCTGGAGGGATTGTGGGGAGATAGGAACACTAGCACACTGTTGGTGGAACTGCAAACTGGTACAGCTGCTCTAGAAATCAGTGTGGAGACTCCTTAAAAATTTGAGTTGGATCCACCATATGATCCAGCTATACCTCCTCTGGATATTTTCCCAGAGGAGTTAGAGTAAGCACATTACAGCAACACAGCAAAATCCATGTTCATAGCAGCTCAATTTACAATAGCTAAATTATGGAACCAACCCAGATGTCCCTCCAAAAGCTCTGGTGTATATATATATATATATATATATATATATATATATATATATATA
>PVKS010030510.1:0-24318 GCA_004027875.1 Aplodontia rufa
ATATAGATTTGGAAACTGGACATGGTGGTGCATGCCTACAAACCCAGTGACTAGGGAGGCTGAGGCAGGAGGATGACGAATTTGAGGCCAGCCTCAACAACTTAACAAGAAGATCCTGTCTTAAAATAAAAAATGACTGGGGATGTAGCTCAGCGATGAAGTGCTCCTACGTCCAATTCCTATCTCCAATACCAACAAGAAAAAAAGATATGTTATCTATATCTATCAAATGGATATAAACATAGATAGATAAATTGATTTATATAGAGAAGGAGAGGTTTGTATTATGAGCAAGAAAAATATTTTTAATAAATAGGGGCTGGAGCAGTGGCTAAGCAGTTACGGTGCTTGCCTGGCATGCTCGAGTACATGAGTTCAAACCCCAGCACCACGTACACAACGAAGTGTCCAAGGAATGAAAGTCACATGAAAAACTAAGTAAAAATTGCTTCTCTCTTCTCTCTCTCTCTCTCTCTCTGTTTCACTGTCCCCTCTTTCTTTAAAAAAAATATATTTTTAGTAAATAGTCGTGCTGGTACTATGTTTCAGACACTGGACAATGAACAAAACATTCCCTCTACACTCAAGATTTGCATAGAATTGTTGATTTAATCATCACAGTGGTTTTAAAGGATACTAGAGGGGGAAATAATTAACATGTGTGTGGTAAAGAAAGTATTTAAATTTAGTTGATTTCAAAATCTTTTCTAAATCCACAACAATAAATTAACCTTGGGTGGTGTCCCCTCCCATCTCCCCCATCCCAAGGGACAATCTCTCCAAATGGCATTTGAAGGGGACAATCTTCCCACTTAGAGAGGTAGGCCAAGGGTAGCCATGCATTCGTGTGAAAATTACCAGTTCATGTTCACTGATTTGAGAAGCCACATGATGCAAAGAAATTAGATCACTTGTGCAGAAAACTCTGACATTTTTCAGTTATCCAAACTTTAGCAATAAGAAGCCTCAGTTTCTCCTTTTACAAACTATATAATAACATCCACTCTACTATTCTAGCCAAGATAGGTCCAACAGCTATGAAAGATGCCAAAACACCAAAGGCAGTGTGAAAGGGAAATTACCGAAGGGTTTACCTCCTCTCTTTAAAGGTAAGACCAGAAAGGTGCATTCCTTATTTCTGTTACACCCCACACCCACCCCAGGCAGTGTTCCTTACCCTGCACCTAAGGGTAGGCAACCTGAGAAGGGCTGAGAATCTGTGCCCAGCTCAAGCTCAGAGGCTCTCAGACCAGAGGAAACCGGGTGGGGGATGTTTGTCGCTAACAAGCAGACAGCTACCTCCACATTTCATATAGGGCTGTGTGTATGAGGCTGCGAGGTAAGATGTCACAGGTGAGTGGCTCTGACTTCTTGGATAACTCAGTTTCTCTCTGGTTCCTACCTTGGGACCCTAGCTGGAGTTAGTTGCTGGGTATTTCAGCTTTGTTTGAGATCTCCAGAAAAGCCCAAGACTTCGAGGTCAGCCTCATGATAGGTTCAGGAGGTGACAGTTCCAAGAGTCACTTAATAATTCGCAGCAGCAGGTTCACCGTGTCATCCAGGACTTTCGAATTTATAATAATCCTTGGATGTGTATCACTGCAGGATGTAGTCATTTATCAAGTTGACAATCCTATTTGTCTTTCTTATTTTTTTAATCCAAGCAAAGAACAACAAGAATCAAAGCCATTAACTGTTCAATGATAGAAAACCAGCGTGTACCATCAGTCAAGAAACTTCGATCCTGTTTCTTTGGCCAAGAGCCAAGGCATAACAATTACGGGTTATTTTTTAAAGTCATCTTGATAAGGTACAGCTGTTGCCCATCATATCCAATCATAAGCCACTCATAAATCTTCCAAGGAAGTGGGGAGGCAAGCCCGCACACTTCTTCTCATGGCTGATGGGATGGTAATGGCTTTCTGTGAGATGTATTCGGGAGCCTGGAAGCTCAGGAGCCAGGCTCCCTCTTAAACTGACAAGAATGACAACACTTGATTGAGTTCCTTTTTTTTTTAGAGCACACAGCATAACTAATAATAACTTATGCAGATATAGAAAAAACAAAGATAAGCAATCATGATATCATAATGTTCCTAAATGCTCATTTCAAAAGCTTGGGGCTGACATGTTCCTGTCTGTAAGACAGCTTTGGGTGTGTCGTTTAAAGGAACCAGGGTGAGAGGCCGGCATGCGCAAGTACACAGGTTCAAACCCCAGCACCCACGCACACAACTAAGTGTCAGAGCAGCAAAAAATTAGATTAAAAACTAAATAAAATTGATTCCAGGGTGCGGCACCTTGGCTCTATCTTGCTAACTGAGAAAATAACACTAGTTTTCATGTCAAAACTAAACTGATATTTATTTTACCAAAAGATTAAGAACATGGATGCTGGGGCTGGAGCAGTGGCTTGGCACTTGCCCAGCATGTGCAAGTACACAGGTTCAAACCCCAGCACCCACGTACACAACTAAGTGTTGGAGCAACGAAAGCCATGTGAAAAACTCAATAAAAAATTGATTCTCTCTCTCACTGTCCTTCTCTCTTAAAAAAAAATGGAGCTTTGTTTCCCTAAAATCTATCCAGTTTCAATTCTTTGTAGGAAGTCTTAACCAGATGAACTAACAAATCCCACCCCTTTCCTGTTGTCTTAAGTCCACTCGTTAGATGATTTCAGCAATCCATCTTCACTTGCAAGCATTTAGAAACTGACGGTGCTACTGATGTCATCCGCCCTGCACAGAATGTGGAATGCAAGAGAGCAAGGCTCAGACTCCTCTGGACCAGGGTCTGTGGAACACTAGCACCTCACATTCCCTCTGATCCCCTTTCAGAAACAGCCACCATGTCACAAAGTCATGCAGAGTACAGAGGATGACATGGAGGCATAGCTGTAAACCATCTCTGCTGACATGCATCACTTTAACTTAGGTAGCCGACTCTCCTGTTTCAGTACCAGATGGTTGAGAGGGGTACTGGTGAGGCAGAGAAAAGTCAGGCAGTCAGCGTAGGCAGAACAATGTGGGTGGACAAGGAGAAAATCAACTGAGGGTCATCTTTCCTGAGAGGGCAAAGACGTCCCCCAATGCTAATGAGGGTCTGACAAGACAGGCCCAGATGCAGACACTCCCTGCTGCTAAGGAAGGAACCACGTTCTTTCTATGGGCACCTAAGACATGGACCAAAGACTGGACCAGAATTCCCCGCACCTGTGTCCTAGGTACAGGGACAGGGAAGCAGTGACCAATCGAGGAGAGGACATCATATAAAAAGGGCAAACCTCACTGCCTCATTTGCTCTGTCCCCTTCCCCACTCAGGGGGAAATCTGCTCTTTTCCCTGTGCTTTACTTTGTATCAAATAAAATCCATCTATTACGCTTGTCTCGGTGTCCCTCGGTTTCATTCTTCGACTCCGAGAGGACACGAACCCAACATCCACATCACCAGCATCATTTGCTCTATTTTTTTTTTTGTTCAACTTCCAGCTAGTCGTAGAAAATAATAATACAAAAACCCACGCGGTTTAGAGGTGAAACAGCCAACTGCTATTAAGACTTGGACTTCTCTCAGGGGTTGGACTACACGCAGGAGCGCGTGACACAGTAGAATGGTTATAATTAGAAAGATATTTTTATCTCTAGCGTGGCTTTGCAGGGACTTTCAACACTGGGTGAATTTTGTTTGCTGAAAGTCCTCTACACACAGAAACACACAAGAAAAGTCACCAAACAGGAATGTACAAAACTAGGCTGGCACGTGCTGTAGCATCTTCTCTTACATGCTCTGGAAATTAAAGGGAATTCATGAAATCACATATTCATGTTAGGAAGCATAAAGGCTATGACTACCTATGACTACCCTGCTGATCAAGGTAGCTTAGCTATTCAGAAAACTCGGCTTCCAATTCCACGGAATTCGCAGGCCAGGTTTAGCAGCCCCACCCCTCCACGGTCACTTTGGAGTGTTTCTCAGTTTGGTTTAATTGTTTGGAAATGAGAATTTACTCCCATTCTCCTCCCTGTGCTTCCCCCGGGAATGCAGAGAGCTGGGGACTACGTTTCCCAGACTTCCATGCCTCTGGAGTTCTGATGCAAAGGGACTGCTCTCAGTGTCAGGGAGACAGGTTTGCCTGAGGTTGAGAAGACGGGATCCCAACCTCAGAGACTCAAGGGCCGAATGGTTTCTCATCCGTGGATGCTGGAATACATGGGGAAGCAGTAGGGCAGACGGCTAACCTAACAATTCTTCAAATTGAATGACTCTCAGAGTAATAGGGGGATGGCTCCCTAGGATACTTTGAGGCGTAGGGAGGGGATGGGGAGGGGGGAGGGTGTATGAAGAACTCATAGGAGTCTGGAGATTGGGAAGATGGGGGAACCATCCCAGAAGCCAAGGTCATTCCTCCACGAGATACCCATTTAACGCATGAGTTCTTCTGGGGAAACTGCAACAGGTGAAACCCAAGGTGGTCATCCATGTTTTGGCATTACCCCTGGATAACAAAGTTCATATGCATTGGTTACTGATGGTTTGAAAATGTTTCCCCCTCAATTGTATCTCTAAATACTTCTAATAAAAAAAATAAAATTTTTTTTAAAAATAAAAATTTAAAAAAAATAAAATAAAAGAAGACAGGAGCGTGGCACACACAGAGCTCAGGGCAGAATCACTGACTTCGGGGCCTCAGCACTGCCTGTGTCCTCTGTCTCAGTAATTCTGATGCGAGGCAGCTATCGATGGGTGGCAATTTCTGCAATATTCTCATCTAGGAAGCGGCAGTGGCAGCTGCTGGGGGTCACAACAAAGGTGGCTGACTCGAACACAGGTGGCAGCCTGTCTGAGCTTTCCCCGCTCCAGCCCTCTGGACAATCGCAGAAGCACTGAAATGCTCCGGTTCTGCCTGAAGTATCTAGAATGTTTTCACCCTGGTTAATCCATGTTACACTGCCCATTTCTATGACTCAGAAAATGAGCAATAGATCATCGAAGTTTTGATAAAATAGCCCCACTTTACGAAGCATGAAGTTAATACTCATCGAAGCCTGTTACAGCAGTGTTCCTTACACAGAGACCAAACCATGCTTTCAGTCACAAGTTTACATTTTCAAGATGTAGAATCTTACAACATAATTTGTAAAGAACTGCTGCTCTCCTATTTTAAACTCTATTTATGACATTTGCTTTTATGTCTTTTTAAAACTTAAGATCTTTAAAATATGCTAATACCTTAAATCCTTATGGGTGAGAAGGAAGATTTGGGTTCATCTGAAATTTTCTTAGAACTTTAGCTCAGTAGTTCTTACTTCTGGTAAATAATATTTAACTTAGCTGCTTTCAAAAATGGGGGGGATCTGCCCCCACAATAGCTAAGTTAGACTGTCTGAACGGAATAGGTTAGCCTCTGTACTCTGTGTGTGTGCACGTGCACGAACACACTGGAGGGGAACCCAGGGCTTCCTGTGTGCACACTATGTGCAGTACCACCCATGCCCCCCAGCCACACCCCCACATCAGTACTGTTGAGACACCTGTGTTCATTCATCAAGAACCTCTGCTGACACCAGGACCTCTGCCTGAGATTTTGACCATCTGAAGATTTGGACCAGGTGACATCTACTGCTCTCTCCTACCTGGCACATCTACAGATTTAAGGCACATCCCTTTAGGGCACATGCCAGGCAAGCGCCATAACCGCTGAGCCACCACTCCAGCTCCTCAAATTAATTAATTTCTGCTCTTAATTATTACATTCTGTTTGCCTGCTTTGTGTTTAATTTGCTTCCCCCCCACCCACAACCAATTCTTAAGTTAAAACTATGCCATTAATTTGGGACCTTTCTTCTTACTGAAAATAATCTATTAACTCCATAAAACTTCCCCTAAACATTGCTCTCTCATAAAGTATATAAAAGGAGTAATAAGCATGCTTTCGCTACTAAGACAGTGTATTGCTAGCTCCAGAATGGTATTTACTAAAACCTTAAAAAAGAGAGAGAGAGAGAGAGAGAGAATTTTATGAAAACAGAAGAAAGAAGAGTGAAGTAGTGGAAAGAGATGGGGTGGGAGGGAAGAAGGATGGAAAGAGGAGGAACTGTGGAATGAGATCGGCCGAACGGTGCATGTATGGATATAGTACAATGTATTTTGCTTTCATGTACAATGCACCAAACCAAAAAACAATACAAAATTAAAAAAAACAAGACTGTTAAGCAGAAAGCAAAATAATAGAGTGGAAAAAGGAGGAGGGAGGAGGGCAAGGATAGCTGAAGTACTGGGGATTGAAGTGGAGCAAATTATGTGCATTTATGAATGTTTCCAAATGAACCCCACTGTTTTGTATAACTACAATGCACTAATAAAAGCATTTTTAAACCAGTAAAAAATGGGGCTGGAGCAGTGGTTTGGTGGTTGCAGCGCTTGCCTGGCATGCATGAGTATGCGAGTTCGAACCCCAGCACCACCTACACAACAAGTTTCGGAGCATCGAAAGACACATGAAGAACTAAATAAAATTGATTATTTCTCTCTCTCTCTCCCTCTCACTGTCCCTCCTTCTTTTAAAAAAAAGTTTAAAAATGCTAATTGTATAGAGAAATATGCCCAAAAAATACACACCATGAACCAAAATCATTGGAATCAAGTTAAAGTGGAAGCTATGACGTTCACTTTTGGAAGATTTATCAGTCAGTGTTTTGATCCTTGAAATCAGGTCCTGAAGCAGGACTGGCACAATTACGATAGAAGCCAACCTAAGAGAATAATAAATTGAAAATATTTTCAAGGGGCTGGAGCGGTGGCTCAGTGGTATCGCACTTGCCTGGCATGCGTGGGCACCATATACACAATGAAGTGTGTGAGCAACAAAAACCAGATGAAAGACTGAAATTAAAAAATTGATTCTCTTTCTCTCTCTCACTTTCCCTCTTTCTCTCTCTTAAAAAAAAAAAAGAAAGAAAAGAAAATCTTTTCAGAGTGTAGATGAAACTTTCCATGAATTGTTACCTTTAAGGACATTGATAAGTAAGTATCGATAACATTTCAAATATATTAAAATTACAAATCTATTTAGGCACTGCTTATGTTTTTATTTACCATCCCCAAATATCTGCAAATTGCCCTGCAAAAATCCAGTTAAGCTTCAAACATTGAATTTTTTTATGTAGTTATAGGGAGATACTCTGATGAACTTGATCTTACTGATTTTTCTTTATTGTTAGTTTTTTCAAATTCATTAATTTCTTCTTTTTTTAAGAGGGAAAAGGACAGTGACAGAAAGAGAGAATAAATTTTATTTAATTTTTCGTGTGGCCTAAGCTTCTCCCACACTTCATTGTGTACGTGGTGCTGTGGTTTGAACTCATGTCCTTGCACATGCCAGGCAAGCGCCACAACCGCTGAGCTACCACTCCAGCCCCTCAAATTTATTAATTTCTGCTCTTAATTATTACATTGCGTTTGCCTGCTTTGTGTTTAATTTGCTTCCCCACACACAACCAATTCCTTACATTAAAACTATACCATTAATTTGGGACCTTTCTTCTTATTGAAAATAATCTATTAACACCATAAAACTTCCTCTAAGCATTGCTTTGCCTGAATCTCCCAAATTCTGAAGCTGGATGTTTCATTTTTATTCAAAATATATTCTAATTTTCCTTGTGACTTCTTTCTTTCCTTTTTTTCCCCTTGGGTTATACCTTTTAGTACTTGGTGATAAACTTTGCTATTGTGATAATGCATATAATTAAGGGTTTGTTTGTTTTTTTTTTTAAGAGAGAGAGGGGAGAGGATAGGAGAGAGAATCAATTTTATTTATTTTTTTAATCTGGCCTTTGTTTCTCTGACACCTGGCTGTGCATGTGGTGCAGGGGTTTGAACCCGTGTCCTTGAACATGCCAGGTAAGCACCATAACTGCTGAGCCACCGCTCCAGCCCTGTCATTAAGATTTTTAATGTAACTCTTCATTTAACCACTCTAGGTATGGATGCTGTATTTTTTTCCACTGAGGATATAATACACTGAAATAGAGTTTTTTTCTCTTAATATGATCATTATCTTCCAATGAAGACAGAACATTTTTCTTGTTTTTTAATGGTTTATTTAAAGCAAATTCAATAATAGTTTTGATAGGGTCTCAGAAAGCACTTAAAGGTCTCAATACAGGTGCATTTTGATGACTTTGAAAGATTACTTTTTTTCTCTAGAAAGAAATGTGATGTTTTCTTTTTTGGTTTCCAGGGATTAAACCCAGAGCTGCTTAACCACTCACCCACATCCCCAGTCCATTTTTATTTTTTATTTTGAGACAGGTTCTCAATAAGTTGCTCAGGGCCTTGATAAGTTGCTGAGGCTGGCTTTGAACTTGCCGTCCTCCTGCCTCGGCCTCCAGAGCCGCTGGGATCGGAGGCCTGCGCCACCATCCTGGCTGATGTCTTCTTTTCTTAAAGCCTGTGTTTTTCCTTCGAGAGGACACACACACAATGTCCAGGGAAAATCTCCGAGTGTACCGTCCTTCTTTCCTAAGTTCATTTTCTAGGATTCCCGAGGAATTAATAAAATAAAACTGGGATAGGCCTGCGTACCTGAGTGCGAGAAGGGTGAACGCAGGTGCGTTTCCATTCAAAGACACACACAATTCCAGCAGTGCATGCGTGCTTCTCCGTGGGCCGTCCTCACTGCCATACACGCTCTGGAGATGACAAGTTGTGTTCCGTGAGACCACAATTAGTCTGGTACAAGAGTCTGCGGCAGTCATGAGCAGGAGACAGAATGACAGTAATAGCAGCTCTTAGTTCTCGCATTTATAAGAGAGAAGGCAGACTAATGAAGCTGTCTCCCCGCGGCTGTGTTGTCTGAATTACCATTAATAGTAGGGGGAGTTATGCTAAAAATCTTAACGACATGCAGTATGATAACAATGAAGGTTACCCATCACCAACCAAGCACCAGGGAAAGGCCCTTCCCTAGCAGCTCCACCAGTATGTCCAAAAAGCGTCTTCTCCTCTGATGGCCCTGCACGGGGTCTTTGGCAAAGAAGAGGAAGCCAGCAAGCAAGGACCAGGCTAAGAGACTGGAATTCTTTCGATCATGGTCATGGAAATCCATTTCCAATCACATTCCGGAGGAGATGATTCACAGGATTTCACAAAATCAAAGTGTCACCGAAAGAACCTTCTTTACTCAGATCACCGATGCTCTAACGCTCCAGAGCTTTTCAAAATGACATCAGCCCTTAGTTTGTAATTTGTGCATTCACCTGGAGCTTTGGTCCAGATCAGAAACCATGATTTTCTTTCCTTACTGTTTAAGACATATTTTCTCAGTGCTAATGACAAGCTCCCCACCACCACCACCCCACACACAATGGCCAAAAGAAAGGAGAAATACAGCTACTTCAATCACTAATTCCTAAAAAATGTTCCAAAAGCTTTGGGCGTGAGTAGCTCAGTGCTAGGAAGAGCTTATCTTTGTTTCAAATCTGTTGGAAGAAAACATATTTTTTTAAAATTATATAATCTATAGGAAGAGTATTATAAAGAGACCCAGTGTGGAAGTCTGCTCATAAGTAGAGTTTTTGAGAGTTTTTTTTTGTTTTATTTGTTTGTTTTTTAAGAAAGAGAGGACAGTGAAAGAGAGAAAGAGAGAAGCAATTTTTTTTAGTTTTTCATGTGACTTCCATTCCTCGGAGACTTCGTTGGGTACGTGGTGCTGGGGTTTGAACTCACGTACTTGTGCACGCAGGGCAAGCACCTTAACCACTGAGCCACTGCTCCAGCCCCAATAAGTAGAATTAAAGAGGAAAATACATAGTTATTTTGCTCCACAATGTCATTGGTAGCTTATTTGGGTTTTTGACATTCCATTGCAAACTCAGGTGATGAAGGAAGAGGATTGATTTATTAAAGCCCCATGACCCCACCGTATGAGGGTTCAGTGTCCCAGGGCTTCAATAATAAAGCACCACAAATGGAGGGGCCGGGATAACAGAAATTCATTGACTCACAGTTGTGGAGGCTACAAGTTCAAGATCAAGGTAAGGTCAGGGTTGGGTCCTTCTGTGGACTCTGGGGAGAACCTCGTCTGCGTCTCCCTCCCAGCTTTTGGTGGCTCAAGGGGGTCCCTGGACTGGTAGATGGTTCTCCTTCATTCCTTTTAATGCCTTCCCTCTTTCCGCGTCTGTCTCTGGGTCCAAATTGGTAATATTGGATAAGGACCCTCCTAACAATCTACCCTTGACTTGGACATCTTTATGGATCTGATTCCGAAATAACGTTCTCTGTGTAGCTAAAGAGCATCAGGCATTCCACGTCTTTGAGAGAGGGGCAAACTTCAACTTAGCGCATGACCAGGGGCTTCATAGCTGAGACGTGATTCTATAATTTTTGATTGCTTCTTTTTTTATGACAGACACAACGTCACGTTTACCATCCTAATCGTCTTCAACATGTAGGACAGCAGTGCTAACTATTGCGTATTCCTGTGTGTGTGCTCTCCAGAACTTTTCCATCTTGTTAAATGAACACCCAATGCCTAATAAGCAACAAATTCCTTTCCCCTTTCTCCCTGCCCCTGGCAATCACCATTCCACCCTGTGTCTCTAATTTAGCCTCTGCATGTAAGTGGAAAAGCATGTGCTGTTTTTGTGACTGGTTTGTTTCGTTTAACATAATGCTCTCAAGGCTCATCCATGTTGAAACACATAACCGCATTTCCTCTTTTTGAAGGCTAAATAGTACTCCACTATATGTACACACCACACTTTCTTTATCGGTCCATCTTTCCGTGGACATTTAGATTGCTTCTGTGCTCTGGCTATTGTGAACAGCACAGCCATGAGTGTGAGTGCTCAAATCTCCCTCCCAGATCCTGTTTCCAGTTCTATTGGATGCATACCCAGAAGAGGATTTCTGGATCATATGTATGGTAATTGCATTTCCAATTTTTTGAGGAACATCCATCTAAAGTTTGCCTGTGTTCTCCCTGCTCTAAGTCAGGTGAGACAAAAGCCCCCAGGAGAGCTGGAATGCTGGGTACACGTCCCACTCTTTGCCCACAAGCTATGCCCTTCTTCCCCATCACTGCAAGAGGTGCCAGCTCCTGTGCTGAGGTCCCCTGGGGCTTCCTGAAGCCACTGAGCTCTCTTTTCTTCTCTTTAGTCCTCCTCACGGGGTTTCCAGAGTATGCTGGTCCCCCCCACTGCCCCAAGTCAGTCCCTGGAAAGCCAGAAGGGTAATCTAGGTGCCAGTCTTCTCTTCTCCTTCCACAGTGAAGGCCCAAGTTGGGCTTTTTCCCTATTTTTTCCGTGTTGTGCCAGCATGGGGCAGAATCTATCATGGTGGAAATGAAGGGCTTTTCTTAGGCCTGTCAGGGTGCCTGCTTTGGGCTGGGGCGTTGTGACTCTGAACCTCTCGCTGGAACTGTCCTGCAGCCTTGTTATGAGGCTGTGTCTCTGAGGGGCAGGGGGACCTGGGACCTGCCACTTTGCCATATTGCTGACATCCTTCTCCATTTTCTGCCTATTTCTTAACAAATCCCCAAATGCTTCCTGAGGTCCCCAAAGCAGAGTCCATCTAATTCCAATCGCTTACGCATTATAAGCAGAAGTGCAAGGAGACTGTGTTCTGAAAATCACTTCTGGCACTTTATTTTGCTTCTCTTCCAGTGTAATAAGTTCATGGCCAGCAGCTGAATATGATGTCTTCTTAGGTGGACAAAAAATTGAAACAGAATGGAAAGGAAAATTGCCATGTTAATCAAGTTTCTCCAACTGGATGCACAAAAAAGACAAGAACTTTAGAACCCAGCAGAGAGCAGAGGAGCACCCCCAGCTTGACTGCTCAGTGAGTAATCTCAGGCAACTTAAATTCCCCAGGTTTCATTTCCTCGGTAAATAACACCACCTCCTTCGTAAAGTTGATGTGGTTAGTAGCATGCAAACTTGCTGACCTAGAACACAAAATGCAGTAGGCTCCCCAATCAGCCAAAGTTAGATGAAAACTACCGTAAACCAGACGCACAGTTTCAAAACATATGGACAAAATGTCATATAACCCAAAGCAAAAGTCACATGTGCTTAAACTTTCAAGTGATGTCTAACATCTACTGTGCATTTCTACAGAGCATTTGCCCCATGAGAAGCAGTTTAGCTGTCTCTTGCTAACTAAATACCAGGGTGAATTGGTAAGTTTTGCTTATTCATTTCTAATCCAGAAAAGCATTATGGAATATAACCCCCCACAAAAAAAAATGTCAGGTGTTTAAATGACTAAGCTGCACCTGGAAGGTTGGCGAGGTATAATGAAGGGTGGTGACCCAAAAGGCATTGGGTGTGTCTCAACAGGAAAAAGACCCTGACATGTTGATGTGGCTGTCAGCTTAGCTTCAACGTGTGATTCCAGAAGATATGGAGACACTGACCTGTATTAATGTCAAAAATTTTTTTGGGCATCACTAGGGCTTGAGCCTTAAATAGATATATAAAAATAATTTTGTGGACTGACTCAATCTATTACTGATTTTTGGTATGTGTTTAAAATCTTACAGAAATGCTGCTGATTTGAATAATGAATCCCATTCATTCTGAGATCCTGACATTTGTTTAAAGACCAAGTGGCACTATTATCTACTCAGTCCTACCGGCTGGCAGCAAAAGCCAGTCTAAACCACACGACTCTCGAAAGCTTGCTTTAACAGAAGTCATCTCAGGAAGTCCTGTTGTTGTCTGGTTACAGCAGTGATGCAGAGGCTTAGAGAAGTGTCCCATGGAGGAAGGGTTCAGCCAGAATGTGGAGTAAGAGCCCAGGCTCCACCCTCCCCATTAAACACTCCCCACGCCGACCTCCCCATCAAGGGTCTACTCCTAGGCTGCTGGGCCAGCAACACCAGAGAAAACCATTTTTAGAAGACGCGCTGCCAAATTCAGTGATGGTTCCCATGGTAACTTATTTCACACTGGACAACTTCCTGTGCAGAGGTCAGGGAAAAGACAGAAGAGTACCTACCAGAGAAATCACGAGATGCATTATAAATAACAGACAAGCCCAGGCCAAAGTTCATTCTTTCATTTGCTCTTTCACCTTCATGCAGCGATCTTGAAGGCCCGACAAGAGCTCATGAGGAAAGATCCCATGGACAATGCATATCCTGGGGGGCAAGATGGGAAATAACAGCATAGCAAAGCAAGCGCATGGGAGAATTCCAGCAGTGGAACACATCATGAAGACAACCATCTCTTTTTTTTTATTATTATTTTTAAAGAGAGAAGGACAGAGAGAGACAGAGAGAATCAATTTTTATTGAGTTTTCCACGTGGCTTTCGTTGCTCTGACGCTTAGTTGTGTACGTGGTGCTGGGGTTTGAACCCATGTACTTGCTCATGCCAGGCAAGCGCCGTAACCGCAGAGCCGCCGCTCCAGCCCCAAGAAAGTCATCTTAAGCCACTGTTATGTCTGATAAAATCATGCACCACATGACAACATCTTGATCAATGAGGTCTCTCGTGTGACAGTGACAGTGGTCCCGTAGACACCACAGGCATCTTGGGATATTGAAGTACATTCCATGATGTTCACCCCAGACAGAATTGCTTTGCACTGTGTGTCTCAGAACAGGGCCCCACTGCTAAGGCCACAAGGCTGTAGCTTAGAAATCCCAAACTTTGGGATAGCCCAGTTACAAAAATTCTGCCTGATTCTGGGCAGACTATTTAGTGTTTTAGAAGTCACTTTATGAGGGCTGGAGTGGTGGCTCGGTGGTTATGGTGCTTGCCTGGCAAGCGAAAGGATGTGAGTTCAAATCCCAGCACCACTTACACAACAAAGTGTTGGAGCAACAAAAGCCACATGAAAAACTAAAAAAAAATTGATTCTCCCTCTATCTCCCTCTCTCTCATTGTCCTTCTCTCTCTTTAAAAAAAAAAAAATAGAAGTCGCTTTGGGGACTCAAGCAAAAACTTTTGAAATTTAACAGTTTATATATTCATTAAAACAATAATCAGGGGACTGGAGCAGTGGCTCAGTGGTTACAGCACTTGCCTGGCATGCACAAGTACACCGGTTCAAACCCACGTACACAACTAAGTGTCAGAGCAACAAAAGCCATGTGAAAAACTCAATAAAAATTGATTCTCTCTCTCTCACTGTCCTTCTCTCTTTATTTAAAAAAAAGCAATAATCAGATACATAAGTTATTAAAGCTCCTCATGGTTTGCCTTTATGGTAAACATAGCAATGTGAAAGAATAAAAAGAGCACAAATTAATAAAAAGAAAAAAAAACTCCTTCCAAAAAAAAAAAAACCGGATTTTAGCAGCCCGTTCCTGCTACAAGACAAGTACTTTCTAATGAGATGTGATTGACACTCTAAAGTTTGTACACCTGGGCTGATATTCTTGCCTTGGATTTTTTAAAATTAAAATATGAATCAGTGCTGACAAGCTTGCAAATGCTTCTGCTCTTTAAATGGAACAAGACTTTCAATCTTGCAAACAAATCATCATAATGTACAATAAAATTACAGCTCAGATCCTAGTAATAAGGTTGCAACTTTCTCTCTAATACTAAAAGGGTCCCTACAACCTCCATTTAAATTGTATTCATTTCACCAAAGAGAGGAATGGCACATGGGAACTTCAAACACTGTGGCAGATGGGACTGGGACTCCTCCACCGATGAAAGAGGCGTGGCATGGAAGTGCTGTCAGGGACTTAGCTCCTCTGGGGCAGAGAGTGAGAACAGCAATTACTGTTCTAAGAGGTGGAGGTCTGCGTTAAATTAGGGAAATTCTAAAATACAGGTTGGTGCTTTAAGATGCTGCACAGAATTAGATTTTTAAAAATGCTTTAATTCATCTGAATTCCCAGCTTAGAATGTACAAAGTTGTTATAAAGTGACCCTATTCTAAAAAAAAAACAAAAAACGCATGCTTTTCATTTTTAGACAACTCATTAGAAATTCTTCCTTCCGTAAAAATACCATAGTGACTCTCACCATAGTTTACATCCACAAGAAACTAATTAAAAAAAAATAACTATGGGTAAATGGCAGAAAGATCAGTAGAGTAGAGAGAAGAGAGCAGGGCGGGGAAGGCAGGGGAAGGGAGGTACTGGGGACTGAATTGGAAAAAGTTGTATTCCAGGCTTTTAAAATTAGGTCAAGAGGCAACGAAAGATAAGATAAAAATAAATAAAGTCTTTTTCAGCAGTATCAGGAGAACTTTGCAAAAGTAATGGCAGCCCAAAACTGTTCACTTGTAGAGCTTATGGTCATTTTCATTGTAAAAAGTAAGAAAAAAATGAGAATTCATGGGTGTAAATTCAAGCGCAGATGTTTATTGGGATTTGCTGCTCCCTAGCCAAATTCACCTGCGCTGCCATAAGGAGGGCAGGCACAGGAAGTGACAGGTGGCAAGGGAAATGGTGCGCAGGGAAATTGGCACTGGACAGCTGCGGGGCAGTTGTATTTATAGTTTTAGGGAAATGAGAGAGGTCAAGGGGATTGGCCTTTTGGAGATTGGCTGGGGGATCCGTCAATCCATTGGAGCTTGTCTGCCAGCACCTTGATTGGCTGTTCTTTTCATGGGCAAGCCAGACGCCCTGCCCCTTAGCCAGCCGCCTGTGTCTGAGCCACGCCCCCAGCCATCAGCTGCGGAGAAACCGTTCATGAACTCTTTCTTTGTTTGTTCTTCCTTTTTTTTAAAGAGAGAAGGACAGAGAGAGAGAGAGAGAGGGAAAAAAGAGAATCAATTTTATTTACTTTCGTTCCTCTAACACCTTGCTGAGTATGTGGTGTTGGGGTTCAAACTCGTGTCCTTGCGCACGCCAGGCAAGCGCCTTAACTGCTGACCCACCACTCCAGCCCCATTTTCATGAATTCCTAAGTGAGTACTGCCTGAACAACCAATCTTCTGCAAATCTCCAGTCTAGCTTCATCAAAAAAAAAAAAAAAAAAAGTACATAGCATTCTGACAATAAATCCATTTCTATAAGGAAAACCAGAGTTGGACATAAAGATTTGCATTCAGCATCTCAGCCATGGTGAATATAATGAAACTGCCCACCCACGGACTGCGCTGGCAAAGCAAGGACAGAAGTGATAGAAGCATTTTAAACACCAGATTCATTTAAAATCCCTAGAAATCCTACAAGCATTGTATAGGCATATTTGTATACAGCAGCTCCTCCAGAGATTTTGAATCCTTTTTTTTAAAATATTTTTTGTTTTGTTTTTATTTTTTCCATGTGCTTATATTTTCTTTTATTTTTTAATTTTTAAAATTTTATTCAGAAATGTACTTGTTGAACAAACAAGCTTCTAATGAAATAATATAATATATATATATATAAATTCTGAAAATTAGATTTACCCCCAAGACCCCCCCCATTACCCTCCCTTACCCCTCCCCTTCAATTCCTTAACAATGCATCTCTACAAATGCCTTAGGTTGTATGACATTACACCTTATCCAGATTTAAAACATGATACTAGACCTCCTTTCTCAATGGCCAGGGTCTAGCTCCAGGGGAATTAGAATCAGCACATTACAGTGACACAGCAATATCTATGTTCATAGCAGCTCAATTTACAATAGCTAAATTATGGAAACAACCCAGATGTCCCTCACTGGATGAATGGATCCAAAAACTGTGGTGCATATATACCATGGAGTTCTACTCAGCAATTAGAAACAATGGTATTGCAGCCTTTGAAGGTAAATGGATGGCTATGGAAGAAATCATGCTGAGTGAAATCAGCATAACCCAGAGAACCAAGTGTCCAATGCCTCCACTCATCTGTGGAGGCTGGAGCTAGACCCTGGCCATTGAGAAAGGAGGTCTAGTATCATGTTTTAAATCTGGATAAGGCATTTGTAGAGATGTATTGGGAAGGAGGGAGAGGGGGGATAAGGGAGGGTAACTGGGGGGGAATCTTGGGGGTAAATCTAATTTTTAAAATTTATATATGTATTATATTATTTCCTTAGACGCTTGTTTGATTGTCCAACAAATAAATTTCTGAATAAAATAAATAAATAAATATGACACCTTCCCCAATCTTTTTGACATATTTGTCTGAGCATTGGCGGGGAAAAAAAAGAAAGAAAGAAACAATGCCACAAAGAAGATCATGCTTGCTCAAGCTGAATCCTCCCTGTGACCTGTACCAGGTGGGTGCTTCAGTCTATGTGGCTGCTGTAATAACTTATTACAACTGGGCAGCTTGAAAAACAGAAAAGTTGTAGTCTCACGGTTCTGGAGGTGAAAATTCCAAATCGAGGGCTCAGCACAGCCACACTTCTGCTGGAGGCTCCAGGGGAGAATTTGTTCTGTGATGTGTTAGTCAGTTTTTCGCTGCTGTGATCTAAAGACCTGAAAAGAACAATTAGAGGAGGAAAAGTTTATTTGGGGTTCACAGTTTCAAAGGACTCAGTCCATGGATGGCTAACTCCATTCCATCGTGGCAGAAGAGGGTGGTGGCGGAATTGGCCAGGATAGCATCAGGAAGGAGAGAGAGACAGAGAGACAGGGAGAGGGAGAGAGAGAGAGAGAGGCTGAGTTCCATTCTCCAGGGACAAAATATAAGCCCCCAAAGACCACCTCCTACAGCCACACCCTACCAGCCTACAGTTACCACCAAGTTAATCCCTAAGAGCGGATTAATGTGTTAATTAGCTTAAGACTCTCATAACCCAATCATTTCACATGTAAGCTTTCTTCTACTGATTCACGCATGAGTTTTTGGGGGACATTTCACATCTAAGCCACAACATGTGGGCTGTTGAAATCTCTTGATTTGTGGCCCCTCAATCTTTGTCTCTATTGCTTCTCTGCAGTTTGTTTGCGATACCTCCCTTGGTCTCTCCTAAGCCTGTGTGTGTGTGCATGCATTCATGTGCTCGAGTGTGTGTGTGTGTGTGTGTTGCCTTGTTGCTGGGTCAGCCTCCAACTCACATCATCCTTCTGCCACAGCCTCCCAGGTAGATGGGATTATAAGCATGCACCACCACACCCAGCTCATAAGAACATTTATGATGGTCAGTAAGACCCACCTGACCAACCAGGGTTAGATCTTTAGCTTCATCAAATCTGCAAAGACCCTTTTTCCACATAGAATAATCTTTACAAATCCAATGGATTACGATTTGATATCTTTTGGGGGAGGGGGATTGTTCACTGTACTACTGCAAGCAGTGAATAATACTGCATTTTACAGCACAAGCGTAGTGTAGATGATCACGTTGACCCCAGGTACCCTACTTTCAGTGCCAATATCCAGACCACACTGTTGCTTCGGTTGTTTGATTATTAAACTGACTGTAGTCTCTGATGAAAAAGACATCAAAGATCAGGGAAGTTCGTTAGGTAGAAAGAGAAATCAGTTGTAGGAAGAGATCAGTATCATTAATCACTAATTTTTGTCTTAACTGGGTGGTTGTGGTTCTCACTTGTATCCACAACAGAAAGACTGAACACTAGCTGGGTACAGTGGCCCACGCCTGTAATCCCAGTGACTCCCAGGCTGAAGCAGGGGGATCACAAGTACAAAGCCGGCTTCAGCAACTTAGTGAGGAGGCCCTAAGCAACTTAGCAAGACCCTGTCTCAAAATAAAAAAGGGCTGGGGATGTGACTCAGTGGCTAAGCCTCCCTACGTTCAATCCCTGGTACCAAAAAAAAAAAAAAAAAAAAAATTGAACACCAGCATTTCTGTTCCATCTGCAGCCATCCTGGTAGTCACCTGAGTCCTGTTCTCACTTCTAGCCCTGCCAAGTGACAGGACCCTCTCCACCTTTTCTTGTGGCAATGATGTGGTAGGACACACACATTTCTGATCTTTATTTTTAACAAATTGTTTCCTCACTCAGCTCAAGAATTCATCAAAGGATCTTCTTTATTTTTTTTAAAAGAGAGAGAGAAGGACAGTGAGAGAGGAGAGAGGGAGAGAGAGAGAGACAGAGTGAATCAATTTTTATTGAGTTTTTCACGTGGCTTTCATTGCTCTGACACTTAGTTGTATACACGTGGGTGCTGCGGTTTGAACCCATGTACTTGGGCATGCCAGGCAAGCGCCGTAACCGCCCAGCCACTGCTCCAGCCCCCAACAGATCTTCTTAGAACTGAGTGAGGGTTAACTTATTTTGAAGGCATATTTAAAATGCAGCTCTGGTGTTTTCAGCAAAAGAGAAAGAAACAGATGGTTCAACTGACCTCTGGTGGAATCTCAGCACCAGAACCTGGACGGATTGCATTTTAATAAGCTCTTTCATAATTAACAAGTATGAGGAAAATAGGAGACAAGAACAAAAATTACATTTTTTGTTTTGCATTTTATATATAAGGTTTGTTACTTTTTTTCTACAAATCCTCTTTAACTACAGAGTTACTCGTCTGAAAATTCCAAATCAACTTAGTAAATTAAAATAAGCATTCTGATATTTTAGTCTTCCTTTTACCTTCCTACTTTTTTTTTGTTGTTTACCAATTTAGTTCTTCAGAAATTGGTTTCACAGGAGCCAAATACTGTCAAAACATATGCTTGATCATCTTTAGGTGGAGGCATGCTGTTGCTTCTTTTTAAAAAACAATTTGATCTAGAAAACAGCACTTTCATAGGTGGTTTCCAGTTTGCCATATGTGAAGGAGAGATGCCTATGTCATTAAATTTCATTAAAACAGAGGACTTTTTAAAGTTCCATGAACAAGTTAGAAATTAGAAAGAAATCATGCTATAAGAGCATTCCAGATGAGATCAAATTTGCAGTTACAGGGGCTGTTGTTAAAATGCACATGTGGCCTCTCACTGCACGCTGTCATGCCAGTGATATTTTAAAGGTTATGCTTAGAAACACCATCCTTTGCAACGTACATGCAGTTTTAAACTCTGTTTACCTACAATAATTTTTACCAAGCACTAAGTTGTTCTGTGCCCATTACTTTCAGACTAGAAGCATCAAAAGTGCACAGTCAGTATGGCTAAAGAACCAGTATCATCCTATAGAGTGGGAGAAAACCTTTGCCTGCTACACCTCGGCCAGAGGGCTAATATCCAGAATACACAAAGATCAGAAAAAACTATACACCAAAATCACAAATAACCCAATCGATAAATGGGCTACAGAACTAAAAAGAAACTTCTCACCAAAGGAAGTGCAGAAAGCCCATAAATAAATGAGAAAATGCTCTACATCATTAGCTATAAGAGAAATGCAAATCAAAACTTCACTGAGATTCCACCTCACTCCTGTTAGAGTGGCAAAAATGAAGAATATGAACAACGACAGATGCTGGAGGGGCTGTGGGAAAAGAGGAACACTGTCACACTGCTGGTGGGACTGCAAACTGGTTCAGCCACTCTGGAAAGCAGTGTGGAGACTCCTCATAAATTTAGGGCTGGAACCACCTTATGACCCAACTATCCCACTCCTGGGTATTTTCCCAAAAGAGTTAAAATTGGCATATTATAGAGATACGGCTTCATCAATGTTTATAGCAGCTCAAATTACTACAGCTAGATTATGAAACTAACCCAGATGCCCCTCACTTGACCAGTGGATTCAAAAACTTTGTTACATATATATAATGGAATACTACTCGGCCATTAGAGAAAATGATATTATGGCATTTGCAGCCAAATGAATGGAGATGGAAAAAAACTATGCTGAGTAAAGTATCCCAACCTCAGAGACTCAGGGGCCGAATGTTTTCTCTCATTTGTGGAAGCTAGAATACAACCGGAAACAGTATGTTAGATGGCTAAGCTAATAATCACCTCAACATGTATGAATTTTTACACAAACAGGGGGAACCTTGCCTAGGAGGCTGGGAGATGTAGGGAGGGGAATAGGGAGAGGGCAGGGAAAAGGAAGGATATTGAGGAGACTGGAGGGAGGGAGTATGGGGGAATCAACTCAGAGGGAAACCTCTGACCTCCGTGAGAAGTCCAATTAATACAGGGGTTAATTGAGGGAAACATGGAACCATGGGGACCCCAAGGGAGGAAACCATGGCATGGATCAGCCTTGGCTAACTATGTGAATATACATTTGTTCTTGATTGTTTGATAATGATTCCACCTTAATTGTTAGTCCATATTTAACTAATTTAAAAAAGGGGGGACAATCAGCCACAGGAGTTTATAGTTGCAATGGGGTCCAGGCCACCACAGAGAGTGGCCAGGGGACATGATGTAAGTGCACTATGTGGCCAAGATGCACAGAAGGAGGAGAGGTAACTTCAGGCCTGGGAGGAGGGCAGAGAGGCCTCCCGGAGCCCAAGGAATTTCTAAGCCATGGGAGTTAGGCAGGCTTTGTGTAGAAAGAGGAAAAATAATCGGTTTCTTTTCTCAATGAAAGCATAAGGACTCCAGACTTTGACATAATCCTATTTGTTAATTTTTGCTCTGATTTCCTGTGCTATCCAGCAAATCACTGTGTGTCCCAATGTCTAGAAGTGTTTGCCTTATATTTTTCTTCTAGCAGTTTCAAAGTATCAGCTCTTGCCTTAGGGTTTTTTGACCCATAAATCTTCTGTACAGCAAAGTAAATGATCAACAGAGTGAAGAGACAATCTACAGAGTGGAAGAATGCACATGCAAGCTGTTCGTCGACGGAGGGTTAATATCCAGAACACAAAAAGAACTTGAGAAAGTGAGCAATAAAAAGCAAGGAATCCAATTTTTTTAAAATTAAAGCCTCCCCCAATTTTTAAAATGGGCCAATGATCTGAATATATACTTCTCAAAAGAAAAAATACGAACAGCCATAGTGTAGGAAAAAAATACCCTCTATCACCAGATATCAGGGAAATGCAAATCGAAGCTACACGGAGATTCCATTTCACCCCAGGTAGAATGGCAATTATGAACAAACGCTGGAAAGAACGCACAGGAAAAGGAATTGCTGGTGGGAATGCAAATTGGCACAGCCACTGATTCAGTCAGCTTTTGTGTCCCTGGGACCAAAGACCTGAGAAGAAGAATCAGAGGAGGAAGAGTTTATTTGAGACTCATGGTTTCGAAGGTCTCAGTTCATAGATGACCAACTCCATAGCTCCAGGCACCAGGTGAGGCAGGATATCATGGTGGAAGGGCTTGGCGGAGGAAGGCAGATCAGGATGTGCAGAGAGAGGCAGAGAGAGCACCCTGCTCACCAGGACAAAATATAAACCCCCAAATGACCTCCAGCCACACCCGACCTGCCCACAGTTTCCCATTAACCCATATCAGTAGGTTAATGCGCTGATGAGGTGAAGGCTCTCCTTATCTGTTTTGCCTCTGAAAACTCTCACATTGTCTGACACATGAGCTTTTGAGAGACATCTCTCATTTAAAAGGCAACATCCACTAGCGGGTAACAATATGGTGTTTCCTCGAAAAATTAAATTAGAATTAGCATATGATCCAGGTATCCACTCCTGGGTGTATATCCCAAATAAAATGAAGTCAGCAGACAAGAGATACCTGCATACTCATGTTCACTGTGACACTATTCACAACAACTGATATAGAATCAGTGCAGGTGCCCATCCACAGATGAATGGAAAATGTGGTCTATTTAAACAACGTAGTATTAAAATTCATCCATGAAGAAAAGGAAATCCTGTCGTTTGTAGCCAAATGGATAGAAGTGGAGGAAATCCCAGCATAATAAGCCAGACACAGAAAGATAAGTACTGCAGCTTCTCTGTCAAATGTGAAAACTAAAAAATAAATAAAATAAACCTGAAAGTTGAACAGAGATTAAGGGCTGGGAAGCAAGGGCAGAGAGGAGCGTGGTAGGGTAACAAGGGTGGCTGGATATGATCAGTAATTGCTGTACATGTGCACGGAAATGCCAGTGAATCCCATTGGTGGGTTCAATTATAGCATTCATAAAAATAATAAGCAAGTATTCAAAAGTTAAAAAGACTCCAGCGTTCTTCTACCAGACAGCCTTCAGACCAGAACCATCAGGGAGATGAGGAGAAGCAAACCGCTTGAAGCTCCAGTTTGAGTTATAGTAGGCACCAGGCTAGGGATTAAGACAGCTAAACGGTGCATTCTAACCAATACTTCATCTCCTCCCCTTCTCCTGGGGAAACCAGTTGCCGCTGCTTCTGTGATTACACCCAGCATGTGATTAGTCTGGAATGCTTCAGTGCACAGAGTGGGGTCAAGTTCGGTTTCACACCATCATTTTACAAAAGCGACTCAGAAAGCATATTTGATGATCCACTTCGCAGTATTATAATGCAAAACCAAAGCAGCCACTCTGAACATGGCGAGATAAAACTATTTGCACCGGGAGTGAAAATAAGTTATCCCTTTTCATTGTTAAATCTTCAGTTTGGATGGAATGCATGAATATTAAGATGACCCTATTCCATTCCTTTGAGAAAGTAAGATGAGGATAATCATATGCAATAAAGCATTTTTGGCCTGAGTCTTCATGGCAGCTCTGAATGCCTGCCACATTTTAAATACCCCAGGTGAGAAACAAATGTAAAACTTCCCTTCTTACATAATTTTCCATTTATATTGTAGAGAAACAAAATACGCTATAACAGCAGGAGATTTTTTTTCTCTGAACAAAAAAAAAATCACATAATCTAAGCAAGAAAATTCAATCACAGCTTCTACACAGATGACAAAAGGCAGCTGAAAGTGTGCAGGAGCGAAAACAAAGAGTTGGCACTTGTACACAAAGTTTCAAATAACCTTTAAATCAGTATCCCATGATTTAGCTCCAAACCTGTAATGATTTTTGGATAGAATGTGGGTCAGTCAAAATGATCCAAACGCAAAAAAGTAGCTCTAAATAGAATGCTTTACATGAAGTAATCTATCCTATTTATTATAGATGTTTAAAGAAAGTAGCTGGGGTGGAGCGGTGGCTCAGCAGTTACGGCGCTTGCCTGGCATGCACAAGTACATGGGTTCAAACCCCAGCACCCTGTACACAATGAAGTGTCGCAGTATCGAAGTCCAGGTGAAATACTAAATAAAACTTGATTCTCTCTTTCTCTCTCTCTCTCTCACTGTCTCTCTTTCTTAAAAACAAATAATTAAAAATATAGGTAGTAGTGGTCACATTTACTAGTATTCATGTTCTTTGAGATTTTAATATTTCTTTGTATTCTGTAATATGTTCCCTTCAAAATAATAATGGAATATGGAAAAGAATAAAAGCGACAAAAACTGAAACATTCAATTTTGACACATTAGCAACACTACCAGTTAATCTCATATATTAAGTCAAGTGACAGGGGTTCCTCCTTATATGAGGTTTCCCCTTTACATCATTTTTGTTATTCAGTCATCTGAAAAGTATTAAATGGAAAATT
>PVKS010030511.1:0-24343 GCA_004027875.1 Aplodontia rufa
GCGTATGGAGAGAGGTGCCCCGGGGGGCTCTCCAGGCTGGGTGGCTTCCATCCAGGCAGAAGAGGCGCAGCGGAGGGTTGGGGGAGCCAGAGGCATGGGTGCTGGCAGGGAGGCGTCAGAGCAAGTGGTGTTTCCAAGCTAGCGGGAGGTCCGCCGGCTGCGTCTGCAGTGTTCAATGTGTAAGTTGCGTTTGGGAGGCTTTTGAGGAGGTGGCTGTGAAAGTTGTGTATTTTCACTTGTTGCTAAGGCAGCCGAGCCAAGAACTCAGTGCTCTCTACAGATTAGAAACAGCCAAAAAACAAAACCCAAGGGGAAGAGGGGGTCCAGGATCCCGAGAAGGACAAATGAGGGATTCCCTCTGATGGAGGAGCTGGCGCACGGTGGGGACAATGACATCAGCACCATGGGTGCTTAGTATGGGCCAGGGGCAGTGCTGGTCCTTCTTTTGCACTGTCTGGACGCCCAGGGAAATTGGGCAGTTGGTGTAGCCGTCCCCTGCCTAAGGAGCTCGGCCTCAGTCTGTCTCCATTTCCCCTTGTGTCACAGGAGCATGGGAGCACTCAGTGACACTTGTCAGGTGTCCAGCAGAGAGCCATCTTCAGACCTTAGCTGGTCCTATTGGTCCTCTGTCCCTGTCACAGACTAGGAAACAGTGACTCGGGAGGCACAGGAAGATATGAGCAGGAGCTGAGGGGGCTCAGGTCTCCTGTTGGAATGGAGAATGGAGTGATGCTGAGAGCGGCCGATTCTGGTTGGTGCGCGAGGCTTGCCTTGCCGTTCCTGCTTTCCACGTGCTGACCTCGGCCGGGCCTGAAGTCCACAGAGGCGGCGGTTCGGGCCTTCTTTGGCTTGGTAGTAGTGGCTGGCTCGTTCCTTGTTGAAGAACCAACCGCTCGGCCGCTCTCTTCTTTGTCTGGCAGACTCTTACTCACCCATCAGGACCCAAGGGGCACTGACACACCTCCCCACCCTGCCCCAGCCTTGTCACTGCTCTAGGTCTGTCATCTGGTCCTAGCTTCCCACACAACCTGTGTCCCTGGGGTCATGGCATTCCACGTTGTGCTGTTAAGTGTCTTCTCTCCTGCTTTCCACACTTTGCTCCCCTGGCTCAACAAGCACTGGGCACAAATTTGAATAAACGGCCCCCAGCACCTCCATTTGCATCTGAACAACTTTCCTCATTTTTGAACCTCTGCCCCCAACCCAAAGACCTTTGCCCGCGCGTACAGATTTTCAAAGAACGCTCCACGTGGGGCCTGGGCGGCTGGGAGCCAGAGCAAGGCTAGGCTCTGAAAGAACCAGGTTGACATTTAGTTGCAAGAGGCAGTCACTTGGCCCTGAGGGTTTCCAGAACAGCCGAGGGTTTGGTTTAAAGCTCAATTTCCAGGCTCTTGATAAGGTGGAAGCAATTTGACTGTTGCAGGTGGAGGTGTGAGCTGTGGTAACAATTCCCCTGCCAATCCATGCTAGGCCTGGAAAGCTCTCTGGCGGGTGTGCGAATGCCATGGTGATGGCTCTGGCTTCTGGGCTGGTTGGAGATGAGCTGCATCTTTATCAATGACCCTACAACCTAGGCAAAATTACCACGTCCAGGATGGAGCCCCGGTGGGCTCTAAGACACCAGCATGAAGACATTGTCCTCAAAGATCATTTTCCTTGTGCCACGTGAGGAAAGTCCTGGACAGAACTGGAGGTTTGGGGAATCCTCTCTGATGCATGTTAATCAGGCTCTGGGAGCTCGAGGACAAAGGAACACACTCGGGCTGTACTGAAGCAAAGGTACTCGGAGACAAGGGTGAAGAGCGTCTTGACCTGGAGCCGCTGGAAACTGGCTTCCGGGGTGCTGAGCTGGTGGGGGAACTGGACAGAGCGTTAAGGTCCCAGCTGGAGGGACTGTACCCTTGTGTTCACCCAGCCCAGGCAGAGAGTCTGCAGCTTGTGCTCCCCTGCCTGGGGTGATCTCAGCTACAGTGTCTGGTAGGTGGCCACCAGGAAGCTTCTGGAAACGCAGGGAAGGTGACTTCCTGGACACCTCCGGAAACTGTAGGTAGACAGTGAGTAAGTGCCTCAGCCTCCCAGCCTCCTGTGTGACAATTCTGAGTAGCCCCAGTGGGACAGAGCCCCGGTGGCCCCCAGCAGGGGCTGGTTATCAACACAAGCCTTGCAGGCAAAGCACTTTCTCTGGCTCCCTTTTCCTTTTCCTCACTGTGCTTCTTGGGTTGAAGTCCCAAATATATTACCTGTACCAAAATATGCATCTACTTTTGGGGAAGTACTAGCTAACACAATCAAACGCTACACCCATCGAGTTGAAGGCCTTGAGCCTGCAGCGAAGGCCCGGGCAGCACGGTCTTCATCCAGAGTCTGTTCTAGTGCACATTTCCAATAAATCAAGTAACCACACAAGTGATTGGTTAAACACGGAACCAGCACACAGCGTAAGATTGCTGAAGTCCATGTGCCGTGTCCTCAGCATCCTGGTGGTTTTCCCACCAAGAAGCAGCGGAGAAAAGCTTACTGATGTCACTGGGGGAAACCAGTAGGCTGCATGTGGTCCTCCCCGCTGTGCCCTGGCTGGCTCACCAAACCCGCCCTCCGAGACCTGCACAAAGAGTGCTTCTGCCTGATCTCAATGCCCTCTGCCCCTTTCCCGTCACTCAACAGCCTCCATCTTTTTTTTTTTTTTAATTTTAATTTTTATTTTAAAACAACCATACAAATTTTTAACAAAATAATATAAAATGTGTATAGTTTCTGGATACTAGATTTACCCCCAGGAGTGACCCCCCAATTTCCCACCCGTATCTCTCCCTTTCCTTACCCACAATATCTCTAGAAAAGTATTAGGCTGTATAACATTACACCTTATCTGGATTTAACACATGATGATAGACCACCTTTCTGAATAGCCAGGGTCTAGTTCCAACCTCCACAGATGAGTGGAGACATTCGACCTTTGGTTCTCTGGGTTAAGCTGATTTTACTAAGCATAATTTCTTCCAATGCCATCCATTTACCTTCAAAGGCTGCAATATCATTGTTTCTAATTGCTGTGTAAAATTCCATGGTATATATGTACCACAGTTTTTGGATCCATTCATCCGGTGAGGGACATCTGGGTTGTTTCCATAGCCTAGCAATAGTAAATTGTGCTGCTATGAACATAGATATTGCCGTGTCACTATAATGTGCTGATTCTAAGTCCCCTGGAAAGGTACCCAGGAGTGGAATAGCAGGGTCATATGGTGGACTCATCCCTAGTTTTTTGAGGATTCTCCACACTGCTTTCCAGAGGGGCTGTACCAGTCTACAGCTCCACCAACAGTGTGTTAGTGTCCCTATCTCTCCACAGCCCCTCCAGCGTATGTTATTGTTTATTTTCTTCATCTTTGCCATTCTGACTGGCGTCAGGTGGTATCTTAATGTGGTTTTCATTTGCATTTCTCTGATTACTAGAGATTTAGAGCACTTTCTCATGTATTCATTGAGCAGCCTCCATCTCTAATCACACTCCTTCTAGCAAGTTGCATTTACACTGCAAGAAAAAGTTCTACGTTTACTAGGCTTTTCATTATTATGCACTTATTGTATTTTTCCACATGTGCCAGTTAAAAAATAACAGTTGCGATTTTGAGGAGGATGATTTGTAATCATCATGTGGTTACTGATTTGCGGAGATCTGGAGTGTTCTACCCTAATCTCGGTTTTCTAAAAATTCTGTGTGTTTATTGCACACTTTTCCTGAGCATGGGTCTTTGCTGGAACACAGTATTGTCTGTGCACAGGAGCGTGGGCATCAGTTGGCCGCAGCACCCCAGCAGCGCATGCGTGGAGGTGATGGGATTGGCAGCTGGCAGCTGGCTTTGCTCTGCGCTGCTTGTTCTCAGCAGAGAGAATGCTCCATTCTTATCTCCTGCGGGGAGGCAGGAGGGAACGCTGGATTTAGGAAGTGACCGCATTCTGATAATTTGGGGTAGTGTTAGTGGTATCTATTGTTTTTGCATGATTTGGTGAGTGCCAGGCAACTGAAAAAGTGTGTGCTTCTATAACATGCATTACAACTTTTTATTTTAAATGACTCACAGTTTGGAACCTATTTACAAATACGTGCCTGGTTTTACTGTGTTAGGGATATCCGCTACACAAGAGGGGTCGTACAAGAGGGCAACACACATCCTTGGCCGGTGACTGTCACAGTGGCTCAGTGGCATGAACACTAAGGTTTTCACTTCTCAGCTGAGAAGATCGAGGCAGGATCTGAACTCGGCTGTCCGTTCCTTCCACCACAGGCGGCTGCTTCTCTATAAATAATTTGGCCCCCATTGGCTTCATCATGTGGGCTTACATCATGAATGTGCCCAGGGAAGTGGGTGGCAGGCCTGTAACTGGGGACCTCGTTGTTTAGGTGGGCTTGAAGTCATGGGACTTTCAAAACCCCTTCCCCTTCACTTGTTTCCTCTCTCTGTAACCCCATTGTATAAGTTCAGATTTTTCCAGGTCGCATTGTCACGAGAAGAAGGCAACATATTTTTGAAGGGGAAAACTAAAAATGATTCAAAGCTGTGAAATTTGAACTGATGCCTAAAAGTTTTTCTTTCCTCCTGACATACTTGATTATTTATATTTATTTATTCCTGGGAGGAAAAAAAATCAAAAATACAATAACTTTAGATAAAAAGAAAAATGGTTTCTGTTTACACGGTGTCCTCAGAGGTGAGGTATGCATTAAGGGCACAGAAACTGAAACACAAAGAAAAATGGCAGCTTAGGCCTTGGAAGGCTAGCTGAGTGCTTTAGAGAAGGTGTCAGGAGGAGCTGGGAAATGGTGCCACAAATCAGACCTGGGGGTGGGCTACGGGGACAGCCACAGGGACAGCCACGGGGACTGCCAAGCGCCCTGGGCTGGAGCTTTTCTCTGCTTTGCCCCAAGGAACCAGCACCTTGTTCTTTCTTGGGGTTTCTGTTTTCTCAAAGATAAAATGAGAACAAATGCAATGATTGCTAATGTTCTCTTTTTTCTACCCAAATCTGATTCTCAGGGTTTCCCAGAGTTCTGTGCCGTTAGAATAGATTAGTTCTAAATTGTTATGTACTCTTCATAAAAAGAAAATTATTCAAGCTTGTACTTTTTTTGCAGAAAATATGCTTATGATTTTCTAAAATATTATCTCTTAATGCACAAAGTTCTCAAGTACTGCAGCTAATGGGAGCTAACAGAGAATTAATAGAAAAGATACGCAAGATGGTGTTATTTAATAAACCCCTAAGTCCATAATTCAAATGATTCAAAGCAACTTCCACTAATGAGAAGCCAAACTCTCTACTGTGCTTCTTTTATCTGCAACTCCCTCTGTCTCGGGCTGCTGGGTCCTGGCCACTTGCCTGGCTGGGTCACTTCCTCCAAGTCTGCAGGTAGAAGTCCCCAGCTGAAGAGTGGGCATGGCCCCACTCAGGAGGGAGTCCCTGGAAAGCTCTAGGCAAAGATTTGGATGCTAATGGCAAAGACCAGCAGGGCTGGAGGAAGAGGGAGGTGCTCTGTTCCCTTTGCCTCCTTTTAGAAATGTCTTTCTCATCAGCGGGCTCCCACTCTCGGGTGAGGGTTCGCATGGGAATGTACTTCATTACCCAGATGTTGTTGTGGGCTGATTAAAACAGCTTAACGATTTTTATTTTAGGGAAAAATTGTCTCACAAGTTCTCCTGGAGGTACATGAACTGTCTGTGATTACCAGTACAAAGCAGCACATCCCTGGGGCACCCGTGAGAAAATCCAGGAGAATTTGACATTCAGAGCTGGTGTTTCAGCACATGAACATGGGCTCCAGCTACGCTGACCTCCCCGCTAGTCCCAGAGCCTCCTGTGCCATCCACCCCAGGGCCTTTGTGCACCCTCCCACCCAAATCTCACTGCTTGCTTTTCCTTTTACACTCTGCTCCTATGTCTGTTCTCACGGATGCCATCCCACACAAATCAGCGTCCCCCAGGCCACCATCACTGTCCCTTTGCCACACTTCAATTTGCCTTCACAGCACTTGTCTCCTGACATGTCAGTTTTCCAAGTCGTTCAGTGTCCCTCTGCTCCTCTAGAAAGCACGCTCTGTGAGCACAGAGCTCTCAGCTGGCCTTGGTCCCTGCTTCATCCCTAGCCCTGGGACGTAGTGAGCACTCCAGAGCTGTTTGCTGAGTGAAAGATCCAAATGGAGATGTGAGCAGCCACCAAAGATTTAAGTCAAACAATAATCTGCCTTAAAGACACCTGGCGTCTGCACCTGTTTGGTAGTTAATAGATGTGGAACAAGCAAGCAGAGTGTGAATGCGCAATGTCCAGGCAGCAGAATGAAAGGAGCCCTGAGTTCTAAAAGGAAAGAGGTTGTTGCAGGGCCATGGAAACCAGCTTGCTAAGCTCAGTTCCTGGATCCCCGAATTCTGAGACCACACAAAAGCTACAGTCATCTGAGCTTGTCTCCCTGTGTGTAGACAAAGGACAGTTGGCTGAGCCTGTCTCTGTGTGTGTAGATAAAGGACAGTTGGCTGAGCCTATCTCCCTGTGTGTAGATAAAGGACAATCGGCTGAGCCTGTCTCCCTGTGTGTAGATAAAGGACAGTTGGCTAAAGGACAGTCAGCTGAGCCTGTCTCCATGTGTGTAAATAAAGGACAATCGGCTGAGCCTGTCTCTCTGTGTGTAGATAAAGGACAATCATTCCACACAATGACAACAATAGCAAAACAAGCAATGCCTCCCTGGCGGTTTCTAGTTAGAGAATCCCTTAGGAGCAGCAAGGCCATCTGAGCAGGAAGGAAAGCCCACACCCTGGCATTCTAAGACCAACCAACTGAAGTTTGGAAAGCAAGCGTCAGCTCTTCCTCCTCTAGCTCTTACCTGCTGGACGGGATTCTGCTTCCTCCAGCCAGGTTCTTCCCTGCTCCATCTCCAGGAAGCATTCTTTCAGCCTTTTATGAGATGAAGCTGGGAGATCGACCTTCTGGTCAACCCTGGAGTGGAAGGGAAGCCACACAAGAGCAGAGCAGTTGTTGAGATCAGTGGGCCTCCTGTGTGGGCCAGAACCGTAGGGACAAATTGTGTCCCTTTATCCTAAGGGTGCCTGGAGCATAGTAGGTGCTCAATAAACATGTGCTGCATAAACAGTGAAGGATGCCAGCCAGCTGGGGTTAATTTTGCTTTCTCCCTGTGATGTTCAGCCATACTCAGAGTGCCTGCACCCATTCCTGGGTCATTCATTTCTTTTTAATTCTTTTTCTTTTTTAAGAGAAAGAAGGACAGTAAGAGAGACAGGAAAAGGGCGAATCAATTCTATTTAGTTTTTCAACTAGTTTTGTTGCATATGTGGTGCTGGGGTTTGAGCTCACGTCCTTGCATATGCCAGGCAAGCGCCATAACCACTGAGCCACCACTCCAGCCGCGTGGGTCATTCATTATTTCTTCACAGAGTCCCTTCAGGTTCGCAAGGATACAGATGCAAGAGACCACATCCAAAGTGGCTTTTCCTACAACTTTTTACAGAGGTGGTGCTTGGGTCCTTTGAACTGTGTTGAACTTCAGACTTCTGTCAGCTGAAGCCCTCTAGAAGCCCCAGCTGCTGAGTGTCCAACCTCCCGTGGAAGCTGGTGGGACACCGCCATTGCGCATCTGTGGAAAGCGCCGTCATCCTTGGCTCCATTCCCGTGGAGTGTCCTGTACTCTAAGTCTTAAATGGAATAAATCCCACTCCTTCTATTTTAACAGCGTTTCTCGCCGGAAGCCCTCTTTGGGCAGCGGCGGCCATCCTTTGTCCCCTCCCTGGGCAGGCCTCGATGATGCCAGTGTAGGTGGGGAACTGCGCTGTGAACGGATGTTTATTACGAGAAAATCAGGTGGCACAGAGAAGAGTAATTGCCTTCATAAGTGTATAGTTTTTTATACTGCAAGCCTCTCTGTGGAAAGGCATTCTGAGGGAGGCCTAATTGCTAATTCTCAGAGTTAAACACACCTCTGAGGAGAGTTTCACTGTCCAGCTCTCTTAGTGTCCTTTCTTCCTGTGGGCCAGGGGCAGTGGTATGGAAATGAGATTTCCTCACGCACCTGCGCAGAGCCTGCAAGGTCCCCAACAGTGATTTCTCCTTGTGACTACTTGGGAATTACATGGAATTATCCCCATTACGGAGAGCACTGACTCTCCCAGGGCTCAAATCACATCTGGTAAGTCTGGGGCTGTGTCCAGTTGGAATGTAGGTTTGTGTGATGCCAAAGTCCGAACTCCCCAGGGAATATGCGGTATCCTTTAGTGGTATTTCCTTTTACCAAATCAAAAACCTGAGAATCCCTGACTGCTGGCTGCCCCCAGATATCTTCCTCACCACCTCACTTCATCCACCAGAAGCCCACCATTAAGATCCCTCACCTGGGGAGAGTCAGGAGTTATCCTTGGGTTTCTGCTAAAAATGTCCTTACATTGGACATAGTATAAGCTCTTTTTTTTTTGAAGTCAAGGAAAATTTACAGAACTTAGGTCAGTATATATTGAGAACCATTTCAGGTGCTATAAGTTCAAAGTTGACATGTTCAACACCAGGCCTGGCTGTTTCCGAAGGTCTGAAATTCCCCTCATCTCTGGAGAGGGTGGAAGAGCTCCCTGGGCCTTGGGAGACTCGGCTGATGTGTCCTGGCAGAGAATAAAGATTCTCTGGGGTCAGTCAGACCCAGGTTCAAGTCTTCATCCTACCAGCTCAGTGTCCCCCTAATCCAAGACCCACAGTGGTTGCCTGGGACCTGGATAATATCAAATCCTGTGTCCACTGTGGTTTTCCTGTATATACAAACATACATTCCTATCTTTTAATTCACAAATGAGGCACAGCAAGAGATGAACAATAACTGATAAAGTAGAATGATTCTAAGAACATACTAGGGTGAGAGTTATTTAAAATGTGTAAATTATTTCTGGAATTTTCCATACGATATTTTTAGACTGGTTGACGGGGCAACTGAAATCATTCAAAGGAGGAGCTTCTGATTAGTTTGGGATGACTCAGTCTGTTGAGATCTCAGACCTCCCTTTGGGAGATGCAGCAGTTAAGGATATAGCGCCCAGCGCTTGACTCGGTGACGGTGGCCAATGTGTAGTGAGAATGGCTGCGCTGTGTTTACTGCGTGTAAGCATCCTGCAAATTTCAAAAAATCTGGTTAAATCCCCACAGCTAGTTTACCCCTCAGCAGTCATCAGTGTGAGATGAGAGATGTCCTTTAACTGTAAAATGAAATGTTGAATAACATTCAAGATCCATCTGTGCCCAACACACGATTTTTAAAAATCCAACAATTTATTCTAAAAATTTTCAAACCTATAGAAGAGTTGGACTTTTCAGTGGGCACCTGTCCAACCACCACCTGGATTCTACCTGAAATATTTTCCTCCACCTGCTTTTCCTCCCTCTGTGCATCTCTGTCCACCTATTAACATGTCTTATGATTTTATGATTTTGGTTGGACGCATTTCAAATTGCAGACCTAAGTGTAAGTTCCCCGAAATACTTCTGCACACATATCGTTAAGCAGAGTTCATGTGTTTCCTCTGTTGATGTAAAGTTTCTACACAGTGAAATTCATAAATCTCAATGTGAGTTCTTAGAGTTTTTTTTTTTTTTTAAGAGAGGGACAGTGAGAAAGACAAAATCCATTTTTAGTTTTTCATGTGGCTTTCTCTGCAAGCCACTTCATTGAATATGTGCTGCTGGGGTTCGAACCCACGTCCTTGCGCATATGTGGCAAGCATCATAACCGCTGGGCCACTGCTCCAGCCCCAGTTTCTCAGAGTTCTAACTAATGCACAGACCGTGTAACCCAGCCCTTGTCAGGTTGGAGAATGTTTCCATACTCAAAGAAGTTCCCTCAAGCCTCCTCCAAGGCCACTGTAGCCCTGCAGGCTGCTGTGAAGCCACCTCTCTGCCCCTTGTCCACAGTGGGATGGCTCATCTGCCCTGGAACCAGCACCCAGGGCTTCAAGCAGCAAACACCTCTCTGGGTGAGCCCTGCGTCACTACAGTGGTGTTTCCAGAGTCATCCGTGTCATTGAACCAATGTACCTTCTAATCAACAGAAGTAAACACCCATCGTGTCTTCCTTGTGGTTCTCTCTGGGCATGTCCTGAGGTCAGGCTTAGGTTCCCTGGGCAGCCACACAGGTGCTCCAGTGCCCTTTCCTCTCCCTGCACAGGGCCTCTGCTCAGCACCCTCCTCCCCGCCCCTCACCCACCCCATGTCTCTGCCTGTGTTGATCACCTTGGGTGCTGAACAGCCACCCTGCTAATTGTTGGTGTTGCTGTTAGTGATGGGTCCTGATCCTGCTCAGGGCAAGTGAAGTGGGGGACAGTGCTGAGGGTCCATGTTTGGACCGAGGTTCCCCAGGAGAGCTAAAGCAAACATAATCTTCACCCACCCAAGCCAAAAGGGACCCAGAGTGACGACGCCAAGGACCCTAAGAGCAGCAGAGTGAAGGGGGATCAGCCCTGAGTGTGGGTGTGAGTTGGGTCCACACTGGTGGTCCAGGAGGGAGGCAGTGGCCAAATCAGGAAGCTGCCCAGGCTTGCTCGCATGTAAGTGACCTCTGGACAAGGCCTACAGATGGACGCTCCTTGTGGCTGGTGGCAAAGCTGTGCATTCACGCACTGTATGTCTCCTTTTCTCAACTAAGTTGCACATCAGTGTCTCACTATTGACAAGGACAAAGTTTCATAAGGCCTTTGTTTATTTTGTTCCCTTCTGTGACCTGCCAGTGGGTGCCACCCGTGGATTTGTGCTAATTGCAGATGATGCCTCTCACTTGGCTGATCATTCGAGCAATTAGCTTTGTCGATGCTTTGGGACTGGACTTACTGTGTATTTGACGGGATTGACCAGCTCCACTCTGCAGGAGCTGTGGTTAACTTGGTCCTCCCACAGGCTTGGGGAGGGGGCGGTGGAGACTGATTCTACTTTATGGCTGTTTCACCACCACAGCGTGGTGCCATCCAGCCACGAGTGCTTGTGGTGCTAGGTGCTTTATATGTCTTCAGAAATATGGTGTGGTAGCTATGTCTAGCTTGCTTCTCAGGAATTAAAATAGAAAACTTCATCCCCACCTCATAATCTTGTGCTAGTTACGGGGTCTGGGTTTGATGTCCATCAGACCTGCTGCCTGGTCTGTTTGCAGCCAGAGGCATATCCTTAGGAGCAGGACATGGGAGGGCAGCTACTGGCCATTGTCTCCCACCTCCTAACCCAGCAGGCTGTCCTCAGTCCAGACTGATTCCGACTGGGCCCAACAAAGAAGATTAGCAGCTCCGTTCACACCTTTCACATTTTGTATTTTGCAAACATTTCAAGGTAGTTTGAAGGTCTCTTGCTTTCTCATGAGGGCTGGGCACAAATGTTCAAAACTGATCATTGTAATGACATCTCTCTGATTAAAAAGACAGCTAGCAAAATGGAGACCAAACATCAAATTCAGAAACATCATTAGCAGGATTCTATTCTGGTTAGGTCTAATCTTCTGAAGGGTCACTGTGTTGCCTTCCATGAGTCTGGCCATTTTATATCATTTAGATTGAAACAGACCCATCATGTCACAGGCAAATGGCTTTATCATATTTAATTAACCCAACACCATGTAGTAATCTCCTTGGTAATTATCCCTCACCAGTGCTGCAACAAATAAATCATCAAACTTGCAGTTATACTTAAACTGTTATTTGGTGCCGTGGAAAAAGAATATTGACAAGTTACGGTGAAATACCAATTATACTAAGGAAATGTAAATGGCTTCATCAAAAAAAGAAAGAGCCAGATGGCAGGTTTTATATACTGTATCTTTGTGTGTTAGGAAATGGAGTATTAAAAAGGCACCGTGGTCTCTGCATGAGGGAGGGAGGAGAAGCAGGAACATACCTGAATCTTCATGGAGGCTGAGCTGACCCTCCAGGTACAGACACTGTCTGGGAAGAGGTCATGTTCCAAAGGGCACTAGTGGTCATTGCCCCTGATATGACATGGTGTCACCCTGAATGTGGGCAATATCACTTCGGATCCATGTGACCTTTTCCTTGCGATGATAGGTGATGGAGGGGGAGAGGAGAACCGGAGTGTCCTGTGGTGACCCAGCATTTTCTTGGGGCCTGAAGATGATGGATTGTTGGTGGAAAATGTACTCACCAGGTGGTGAATCAATGGGTCTCCATTGAGCTGCCTTTTCTAATGCATCTGCAAGAACACACTTACCTGAGCACATTGCAATCTTAAGGCAGAATTCAATTGGAAACAGTGGACTAAGACCTCCAGAAGAGAGGGCCTGTGTCAGAGGAAAATCCATTCTCTGGGTGCATTTTAGCCCTTGGATACACGGTGTGGTGCACAAGCAAGGAAGACCCGATCGGACTCCATAGATCGAACTCCAGATCCTCTGGATCTCCAGTCGCACCCTCTTTGCCCAGAGGCCACTCCCAGCAAATATCACCAAAGCTTGCTGTCAGTAGAAGCAGCACTGTGGCTTGGGAGCTCTCCTTGGAGTCAGAATCCCTGCTTAGGTTGGGCTGCTACTTGCCCAAAACATGGCTGGGGTTTAGTCATCTTAGAAAACAGACTTGGAACACACTAGAAAAGCTGAGTGCTTGGATCAGTGCTCTCCCAGCGTTCCGCTCCTCGTTACTCCGTCTCAGTGTGTGTGCACCTGTGTGCACGTTGTGCTGCTGTTACACAAACAGTCAATCAAAAGCTGTGTGCGTTTTAAAAGTGATTCTCCTTAGCAGGGGAAAATTTAGAACATAGAAAATGGAAAAGCAAGAAAAGTCATTCAAAATTTGCAGCCCAAGTATAGTTGTTCTTGATGGTTTAGTGCCCCAGTCATATTCTTTCAGGGGTTCATCTTCAAGTGGTTGGTTTAGTTTTTATATAGTTTGACTGGTTACAAGTCTTATATTCAAACCCCAATTAAGGGGCTGGGGTGTTGGCTCAGAGATTATGGTGCTATCCTGACAAGCGCGAGAACGTGGGTCCAAACCCCAGCACCCCACATACACAACAAAGTGTCAGAGCAACAAAAGTCGTATGAAAAACTAATAAAAGTGATTCACACTTTCTCTCTCTCTTTAAAAAACCCTACTTAAAAACAATCATAAATTTCCTCTACATAATTACATGCAATAATTATTCTTTGAGCTATATCACCAGTCTGCAGACAACTATTGTTTTGTGAATTTTATATAATTTGAAATTATTGCATATTACTCTTCTGCTTAGACATACTGTCTTAGTTAAGCATTTTCTTATTGTGGCCCATTTGTTTCCAATATTTGCAGCCATACACACACACACACACACACACACACACATAGAAATTAAGATGTGATTTTAGAAAAATTAAAATTTATTTTGCAATAGTTCATAAACTTTTTCACATTGTTTTATAATTTTTTTCACAAATTTCACAGTTGCATGACTTTTCGAAGAAAGAGAATATCAACTTTTAATTTTTTTAATCTTTTTTGTTGTTGTTTTTCCAACACTTAGTTGTATATGTGGTGCTGGGGCTTGAACCCAGGACTTTGTGCACGGCAGGCAAGTGCTCTACCACTCCAGCTCCCAGTTGTGTGCTGTTTTAAAAATGAGAAGTCAGCACCATCCCATTTAGTTTTGTGTCTTCCCGTAAAGATCAATGTACTTTGAGTTTTTACAATGATAACCAATACCCTATTTCATTAACTAATTAAAATGTATATGTATCAATTATATATGAAGCACACTGCTAAACTTTCTTTGTGCATTAAACCTCTCCAAGTTAGGAGTCTTTATTTCTGAAGGATGTGTGAAGTTGGTGCCTCTGGACCCATTGTGACTGGTGTTTCTAATGATCCGCAGAGTTCGCCTGGTCGCTTTGGTAAGGGATGTGACTAATCTATCCCACTACCAGCATGGCATGGGTGCCCATTTCACCACAGCTGGGTGGATTCAGTTACTCACCCCCTAATCCCTCCCACGGAAGATGGAGACCATGGGGTGAAGGACTCAGAGAAACAGAGGCTCAGAGAGTTTAAGGAACTTTCGCAAGTCCCATACCTTGCATCAGTCTGATGTCATCGTGGTCTCCCTCCTCCTCACCACCACTCTGATCACGGTTGTCATCGTCTTCCTCATCCCTCTTTTACGGATGATGCAACTGAGATTGAGAGGAAGAAGTTTTCTGGCATCATGGTAGGAGAGCTGGGGTCTGACTCCACAGGCGAAGTTTTTAAGAGCCAAGCCAGAATCCCTCCCTGAGCCCACTTCCCATGGACTGAGCCCTTGTGATGGAGGCATAGGCTGGAGAGGTGTCATCAGGATGACCGAGAAGGACCTTAGTCTTATGATGTGGTCCTAGGTTCCTCCAGTGGCAATCAGAAAACAATGAGGCAGGAGCGCAGGAGTCAAGAATTAGTGTTTGGGCCTCCTGGGGTGGGAAGGCTAGGACCTGGGTCCCTTGGGTGATGCAGTTCTGGGTATGCTCCTTTCCTTAGAATCAGCTCCAGGCTGTCCCAAAACGAAGGATGCAGTGTGAGAGACCTAGGTGGTGGCTGAGCCAGCAGAAGCATTTGCAGGAGGCTGTGTGACTGCTCATGTGGGTGATGAGTGCCCCTCTTGCTCTGGTTTGCTCTGCTGTGAGCCCCACTTTGTGCAGGTTGCTCTTGCCTGTCTCTGGTGCGCCCGCCCTAGACTGATGCGGTGAGCAGAGAAGGGTCTGGAAGCAACTGGGTGCTTTCCTGTCCTGCTCTGCTCAGTCCCCAGAGATCCCCAACATCAGGTCTACAGAGGAAGGGGCAGCAGGACTTGCCCCGTGGCATAACAGAGCATCTGGAAGTTTCCTTTCATGTTAGCTTTGTGTTTCGAGTACTTTTACCTTGTGCTTTATCCCACAGCAGCCTTTCAAGCATGGCAGGTCAGTCCCGCTGTGAATGTCCGTCTCTGGCCGTGAGTTCGAGGACAGCTCCACCTTGTTACAGTTTGTTTTCTGTGGTTTCAGTGACCTATGGTCAGCTGTGGTCCAAAGTTATTCTATTATTAGTTGTTGTTGTTGTATAAGAGAGAGAAAGACAGAGAGCATCAGTTTTACTTAGTTTTTCATGTGGCTTTCGTCGCCCCAACATTTCGTTGTGTACGTGGTGCTGGGGCTCAAACCTGCGTCCTAGCACATGCCAGGCGAGTGCTGTAACCACCAAGTCACCACTCCAGCCCCCTATCATTAGTTGTTAATCTCTTATTGTGCCCAGTTTATAGATTAAGTTTATCAAAGATGTGTTCGAAAAGGAAAGACGCAGTCTGCAAGGGGTTCGGGCCTTCCGTGGCTCCTGCGCCCCTGGGGTCTTGGAACACGTGCCCCACAGTCAAGGCAGACGATGTAACTAAGCAGAAGAAATGGAAAATAAAACTTTCCTTCTGTTGCCGATGTGACCTTTTCCCCTTTATTCTTATGTGAGCATCAGTGTTCTTTGTACCTAATGGGGTTTCCTGTTTTAAACAAAAGGATTTCCTAATGAATTGTCCGCAGAGAGGCTATGGTGAGGTGCGTGGTCCAGCGTGGGCTCTGGTGACACACGGCTCCTGCTGTTCCTCTGTGTGACTCTAGTTCAGCACTTCTGTGTCCATCCCCATGTGACTCGTAGATGCTCACACGACTTTCCTGGGCTACTGAGGAGACAAGTGAGGCTGCACGCACGAAGCCCACGCCCATCTTCAAGCACGTAGAAGCACCACCAGCCTGGCTCTCCTGGGCTCCTTCACTGGGTTCTATCTTGACCTCCTGGGAAGAAGTCTTCCATTCTGTAAGCATCCACTGAGCATTTACAGTGACCTCGACCGAGTGCCATGCCCTGCCATACAGACTTGCTCTCACATAGCTAAATCTCCCCCGCACCCTCTTCCCAGCCCAGAAATGTGACGATAAGGTCATTGTAATCATTGCTGTATGTCATTATCTGCAAGAAAGCTAGCTGAGGCTCACAGTGCAGCCCCCCAGCCTTGGATAGAGTCATGAGTGGTTTGAAATCCAGTCCTGTCACCCACCAGCCATGTGAAACTGAGAAAGTAATTCCCCCCTTTCATTGTCCTCGTCGATGACATGGTGTGGACTCACGCCCACCCCACAGGTTAGCAAGGCTAACCTTGCTAACCTTTATTGATTTCTTAGCGGAGCTCAGTGTTTCAAACTCTGGGCTCATTTAATCTCCCTGACAATGCTGTGAGATAGGTGCTTCATTACCCACATTGTACCGATGAGAAAACTGAGTTCTAGCACGGGTGAGAAAGACAAATCTTCCAAATGGCAAATAAGTGGTGAAGTGAGATGAGATTTACAACTCTGGGGTCTTGGATTCTTGGTCACTGATGGTCACTTGCATGAGCCACCTCCTAGAACTGACTGCACAGGGCTCCCAGCACAGGGCTGGGCATGAAGCTGTCTCTGGACAATGCCTGGCTGCATGTAGAGGGTGATAATCCTGGGGCCTGTTCTGGGCTACACTAAGTTGGATGCCTACGGGTTGCTCCTGTGCTGTGAATGGAGAGGGTATAAAGAGCAAAAGGGCACTGTCTATGCCATATGCTTCTGCTAGGCTGTCAAGACCTGCGTGCAAGAACGCCCAACACCCAGTCAGCCCTCACTTAGCAGGCACCTGCATTATCCCTAACAAGCAGCCTTGCCCAGTGGGAGTCCCTGAGGCTGCAGCTCTTGCTGGTCACGAAGTTGCCAGCTGGACATCCTGGAAGTGGCGTAATATGCAAACAGCCCGCACACAGGAGCCTTCTTCTCCAGTGAGAATCTTGGGGCTGTCTCCGCTGGGTGTGGGTGGCACTGGCTTTAACTGGATGTGAAAGTCAAACCCTGGTCCCGACTTCTCTGTTGTCATTCCACCCTGATGGGTTGACTGTGGGATCAGTTTTCTTTCCAGATTAAAGACCTAATGGTGTCATCAGATGCCAGGGCACAGACTGCCTTGGGAAGGCAGTCTGAGATCCTTTGTTCCTGTCTTTTCCTGCCAGAGTGAAGACAGAGACCTGGGGTCCCTAGCACCTTAAACAGAACCAAAGCTCTGCAAACTCTTGGCGGAAGCCAGAGTCAGAGTTGCCACTCTCTCAGTGCCTGACCCAGCACTCTCCACAGACACCTGGGTGCCTTTCTCAGAAAAGCAATGAAGTCAAGATTTTAATACCCACTTTATAGTGGAGGAAACGGCATCAAGGAGACTTTATGCAAATGAGATAGTGGCTGCATTACCAAAAATCACACCCAGAGTGCCAGGACCTGGAATTCGGTGTAACCGTGGTCACAGGGCGTTAATGTGTTCTGACTCATGTTTTGCTCTTTGTGTGGGGTCTTCAAGGACTCTGCCTCTCCGCAGCCCAGGAGCACGAGCTGAAACGCTCAGAGGTGCATCAGGTCTCCTCTTTCCTGCAGTCTGTATCCAGGCCCGTGACACATCTGTGTTAGGTACCTAAGGCTGCAAAACAAACGACCCCAAATGCGAGCAGCAGAAAACCAAAGCGTTTATTATTCCGTGGTCTCTGTGCGTGAGGAGCCCAGGTGCAGCTTCGCTGGGCCCCTGCTGTAATCAAGGCTAGAATCCAGGTGCTGGTGGGCACAGTCTGCTCAGTTCCACCGAGGACAGTTTGCTTGGCCATCACTTGGCAGTTGCAGACGGATTCTGTGCCTTGCTTCCTCCCTGGCTGCTGGAAAGAGCAGCTCCTGCTTGCTGGACAGAGCAGCCCCTGCTTGCCCTGTAGACTTTGCCAGAGGGCAGCTGGCTTCATCCAGGCCAGAGCGGGAAAAGAACTGGGGAGCAGAGTGCCTGCAAGAGAAAAGACTCTGTCTCCAGTAACTTCATCATGGAAGACATGCTCCGAAGCTTTTGCCGTGCTCCTTCGGTGGAAGCACGTCACTCGGTGCATGTCACCAATGGGAGGGGATTCCACAAGCCCATGGTCATGCACAGAGGGATGTGTGGATCATTGGGGGCCACATGCTGCCAGCTGCAATGTGCATGATCATATTAATGCAAAATAATGATTAAATTATTATTCTGGGTGAGATATAGCTTCAGGCAATCTTGGCTGTCTTAGGAATCCAGGCAGCCTCCATACCTCTCTCCCTAAGATAAGGCAGGCCCATTTGAAAAGTAGAGGTGGTGACCCCGTTTGACTGGTCTGAAAATCGTCTCTCTTAAAAAAAACAAAACACTCTACATCCTGCTTCTTGGATCCGTAAAGCTGAATCCACCCTTATCACTAACTTTTGGGTGGTGGGGGCGTTTCCATGTGGCTGCTATGGACTCTGCAAATAAGCATTGACCTTTGAAGTCGTCTCCTAGGAATGGAAGGCTCTGTGCTCATTTGAGATGCAAACTTTGCCCAAGAAATTGAAGCTTCTCTGGGAGTGACCTTTGGAAACTCTCTTCCTTCTCTCTCTCTCTCTCTCTTTCTCTTTCTGTCTTTCTCTCTCTCTCTCTCCCTTCTCTCTCTCTCTTTCTCTTTCTGTCTTTCTCTCTCTCTCTCTCTCCCTGGCTGTCTTTCTTTCTCTCTCTCTCACACACACACACACAATCTCCTGTTAAGATGTGATCCCCACAAGGTATTTTTTTAGGTCTGGCAGGAAAGCATCCTGTTCCTTAGCAATCATGCGCATTTCCTAAAATGGGTAGGTTTGAACTCAAACTCATCCACAGCCCTGGCCTTTATAGCACCCAACGCACTGGGAACTCAGATTCTGTTGTTTACAAACTAATTGTGGCCACCACCTCCCCTCCTCATTTCCATGCTTTCTTGCTAGGTGCTGGAGCTGAAGCATCCTCTAATGTGTGACGTTCTCAACACGAGGCTAGGTCTGAGCAGAGAGAGTGGCCACGAGTCAGCCCTGGAGGTGGCTGTGTGTACTCAACAGTCTCACAAAGAAGAAATGAAATTCAGGAGTGAAGAAAATGACCGATTTTGTAGCAGAGACAAAAAAAGAATCTCAGAATGTTGCAGTTTGTTTGTTACTAAAGCAAATCTTTTTTTTAAAGAGAGAAGGACAGTGAGTGAGAGAGAATCAATTTTTATTGAGTTTTTCACATGGCTTTTGTTGCTTTGACACTTAGTTGTATATGTGGTGCTGGGGTTTGAACCCTGTGTACTTGTGCATGCCGGGCAAGCACAGTAACCACCAAGCCGCCGCTTCAGTCCCCCAAAGCAAATCTTGAAATGTGAAGTTAGAACATGGAAGGAGAGGGTAAGGATTAAGTCATCAGTCATTTGAAGCTATTTTTATAGCTCAGTGTAATAAGTATATAAAAGCATGTGTTCGGTGCTAAACACCTGAAATTGGATCCCCTGGAAGAGGTACTATTTCCTCATTTCGTTAATGACAAAACCAAGAAGCAGAAGTGAAGGGACATGTCCAAGGTCACATAGCCACCAGGCAGCAGTCCATTTTCGTAATCTGTGGTCTCTATGGGCTGTGTGGCTTCACAGCACTAAACAGATGGAAGAGAGCAGAGGTCACCCTGAGAAGTCCTGTGCAAGCCAAGGGTGACCATCACACCAGGGCTGCTGCTCAGCAGGAGTGACCCCCCTCCCCAGGGTCCCACAGATGATACCCTATTCCCTTGGGACAAGAGGGATCTGAAATAGATTGTGGAGAAGTAGACAGTCTTTTGGAGTGGACTCAGACGGATGGGCAATGGCTGAATAGGTCTGGAGGGGGCAAAAGAGAGGACAAAGTCAGAATGAACTGGAATAAGGGTGCATACTGACCTAGGAGGTCACTGTAACAGGCCAGCTCTATCGGAGCTCTGTCCCAACGGGGCCAGCTTGTTGGAGCCGTGTGAGAGGACTGCAGTGTGTGGGTGTGTCTGGGGGTGTGTGCCCTCGCACACCTTCTCTGTAGCAGAGGGTGGCAGAGAGACGTTGGTGAGGGGGCTGCCTAAAGCCTAGGGGAGGAGGGTCCTGGCACATAGGTGCAGCTGACGGTCCTTCGCCATCCATGCGCATGATGTTACTTGACTTTACCTGTCAGGCACACTCTTAGAGCATGTGGTCTCCGCCCTTTTGTGCCCAAAGCAGATCCCTGTGCCTGTGATTTCAGATGCACAGGTGATCTTCCTAAACAAAAGAAGCGCAGCTGAAACTTGTGAGTTATAATCCAGCAGGATGTCCACACGCAATTCCACTCCCTTTTGGCTCCGAAGAATCAGAAGAGGGGAAAGGTCAGGACCACCCCCCATGTGGACCCAGGTGCTCTCTGCAGAACTCCAGCTGAGGACCCTGGCCAGGGGCAGGGCTTCTCTCCTTGCCCATCCTTCGCTTGCTCTCCCACAAAGTGGGTGGTGAGCAGGCTAGAAACACCCGCAGGGGAGCAAGGGATATCAATATCCATCCGGTCCTGACAGTCCCCGAGGGATACATGACAGCAGCCTGTATACTGTGCCTTCCGCACATTTTCAACGGGTGCTTCTGCACTGGAGCTGACATATTAGTAAATTGGTTCCAGGTGATGCTGACATTTTGAAATTATCACTATCTATAATTTTCATCTTATTCCATTGAATATTTTGATCATTTAAAATAGAGTAGAATACCTAATAGTGGTCATTAGTTTAGCTCAAGGGAAAATTCATGGCTTAATAAGCTTAGATTAGAAATAACTTGCTAAAATTACAATGGGCATGATTAGCGTCCTCATTTCTTTAGTAATAAAACAAAGCCAACTGACTTAGCCCAGACTGACAGCTTTTCTCTCTCAACCTGGTGCGTTGTTCCTTTGTTATCTTAGAGGATGGAAAGACATCCAGGACACAGTCAGTGGTAGTGGTCAAAATATCAAAACCCGCTTCACTCTGCCCGACAGCAGCTGAGTGCCATGTTCTGTTTCTGACCAGCTGTGGATTGGGATGAGGAGAGATTTGGGGAGCCTGTCCTACCACCTGATGGAACAGTTTTGTGGGGAGGCCTGGAAAGGCAGTGATTCTGGGCCATGCCAACAGTGTTAATTTGCTTTCAGAAATGATGAAGCAGATTTTATTATTGCCACAGTGATGCTATTTGATTTTCACAGGGTAGTCTTACTGCCACTGGTCCACAATCTGTCGGACAGCATCCTCCGTAGTCCTCCAGCTGGAGGAAATGAAAGCCTCACAAGTCCCGCCTGTTTTGCTTGCTGGTGGCTCAGGTTTAGAGGGAGTACTCACAGGATGAAGAATTGGACGCTATCTTGATGGTTATTAGCTATAACGTTGACGTGCACGTTGGTACCCTCACGGTGGAGGTCCTTCTTTATCCATTCAGCTACCCACCTACACATCCATCCCTTTATTCATCTGTCCTTTCTTCTACTTATTCACCTGCTGATTTATTTTCCATCTTCCATCCAGTCCCTCACCTCCCCATTCATTCATTCATCTAGCTATCTATTCCTCCCTCCCTCTATTCACTGTGTCATGTATCCAGCCTTTCATCCGTCAGTATACCCTTACATCCATTCCTAAAACCACCCGTTCTGGCCTTGGTGATAGATACCTAGGTCACAGTTCTCCTATGAAGGAGCTTACCGCTAGTACAGGAGTCATGCAAACAAAATCATACAGTAGTGTGCAGACCACCATGCCATGGGGAGCCAAGGGAGGGCTCTCCATGTCTGAAGACTCAAGGAGGTTGCATGGGTGCAAAGCCTGGTGCTGTGTGTGGCAAGCAGGGAGTCACCACCAGGGAAGAGAAAAGGACAGCAGGAAATGGAGCAGCATGTGGACACCCACGTCCTCATCCCCCAAGACAGCCTCAACTTGTCAGCTTGTGTGTGGGAGCAGAAGGTGGGGGTATTCCCAGGGCGGTATGCTCTGAGTTGGGGCTGGGGACCAATCCAAAGGGCTAGATCAGAGATGGCCTTTAGTTCAGAAAGAAGGAAAGAGGAAAGAAGAGTAAACAACTGGACAGAGAAATAAATCAACGATGGGGACCCAGACACATAGATTAAAACCTGAGCATGCACAGCACGGTGTCCCTGCCCAAACAAAACAACAGAACAAGGAAAACAGCCCTCTCCCCCCCCCCCTGCGTGCCAGCAGCCGTCCACTGCCACCTCCTGCAGGCAGGGCTTCAGGATTCCTCCAGAGATCTCCAGGTCTCCACTGCAGTGCTGCAAGCTATCGCCAGGGGCAACACCACTTCCCAAGCAAGAACATAGACTGCTTAGCTGCCCAGGTGCTGGGAGCCCAACTGCCTGAGACCCAAGTCCCTTCCTCCAGAGCTCCCGAGTGTGTTGACAAGAGGTGTGGTTCAGCAGAGCAAATGCTCCCTCCATTGGCACCAGAGGACGTTTCCTGTGGCAGGAACAGGCCTCCAGGAGCAAGGGAGCCAGAAAGCACTCTGCGCTCCCCATTTAGGGCCAAAGCCTCCCAACACCATGCGCAGATGCACCTAGCTTGTGCAGAGACGTCCATGGCCAAAGCCAGGCTGGGAGAGAGGTGGCGCCAGGCCTGAGCTGCTGCCAGCTGACTGATTAGGCTCTCTGATGGTTGTAAGTGGCTCGCTGTCATTAACTGAGCTAGATTAACTCGCTCAGCAGAAGCTTGCGAAGCTGCGTGAGCTTGCCTTCCGCACAGCTTGACTTAAAGAGATTGGGCTTCAAGGGCACCGAGAGGCAGACCCCCAGAGGTGGGGCCCAGCCCTGAGATGACTTGCCAGAAGCCTCAAGGACAAAGAAAGAACTTTTTGCTCCTTTGAAATATCTGTGCAGTAATTCTGTTCCTCCCTGGCTGCCTTTGGGACACGTGGAAGCTGTGCATTGAACAGGATGGAATTGCTCGCTCTGTGGCATTCCCATTTCAGTGAGAAGGCTTCCAGACTTCATGTGGCTTTGGAAGTCCTCCCCATCAGAGGCTCCTGGGTGGAATGGAAGAGGCAGTGCAGATTTCTCCAAGGAACATGGCTGTCAGATTCAGCTGCGTAATGACTGCAGGTGGAATTGGTGGAGGGAAAGAAGCAAAAGAGGACAAATAGAAAAGACCATGTGGGTGAATTGCGCACGCCTCTAATCCCAGCAGCTTGGGAGGCTGAGACAGGAGGATCGCCAAGTTCAAAGTCAGCCTCAGCAACTTAGCAAGGCCCTGTCTCAAAATTAAAAATCCCTGGTAGCCCCCCGCAAAAAAGACAAAAAATCATAATATTTATATGTTCAGAAACTCAACTTATTTCTTGTACCACTGTAGAATCTACTTACATGTTCATGGAGTTGTGAGGGAATATATTTGGGTGAACCCTTTTTTCCCGCATTTCTAATACCTGCTTTTTTTTTTTTTAAGAGAGAAAGGGACAGTAGAGAAAGAGAATCAATTTTATTTAGTTTTTTGTGTGACTTTCATTGCTGCAACACTTTGTTGTGTATATGGTGCTGGGTTCCATGCCAGCAAGCGCCGTAACCACTGAGGCACCCAGCCCCCAATACTGGTTTTAAACCTCATGCATTAATCAGGCATGCCTAGCAGTAGGAATAACAGTCACCCCAAAATCTCAGAGGTTTAGAAGATGTTTGTATCCTGCTTACACAAGAGCTCCGAGCATCATTTTTAACCAAGGTGTCTCTTGCACGAAGTCATTCAGGAACTCAGGCTGTCAGGTGGCTCCCGAAGTAGCCCTGGACATGTGTCTCCCGGTCAGCCAGGCACAGATAAAGCATGGAGCAGCTTGTGCAAGAGCTGCTTAAGGTCCGGGCCTGGAAGTGACGCTGCCCCATTGCTCAACCATCTGACCGCACTTGCCATGAAGGCTGTTGGGAAGTGGGGTCCAGGTGTGGCCAGCAAGAAAGGGGCACCTGTCTCCTTGAGGGCCTGCTGTACACTGTCCTTTGTCCCAGGAGCTGGGGCTGCAGCTTTCAGTAAACTTTTCCTCCTTGCTCACACTCAGTTAGAATCTAGGGGAGGAAAATGAAGGACTAACAGCTGCTTGTAAAATGAATTTCATTTTTGATACAGGCTCCAAGACCACAGGCACCCTGAGAGCTGGCAGCTAGCTCTAGGCAAGGTGAAGGGGAAGCAGGAAGATTCTGGGCACAAGTGACATTCGAGCTAGAGACAGGAAGGGCAGACAGTTTGGCCACACAGAGACATAGCATTTTAGGAAGAGGGGGTCAGTGGGTAGAAGGTCCCGAAGCAGACAAAGTTTTGAACACTGTAGACCCCCAGAAGGGTGTGTGTGTAGTGAGGGGATGATGCATGCTAATGGACCCCAGAGGAACTTGAAAGGAGGTAGGAGAGAAGCTGGGGCAAGGCCGAAGGAGTCTCTGTGGACTGGGTCAGAGTTAGGGGTGCTCATGAACAGCAG
>PVKS010030512.1:0-24314 GCA_004027875.1 Aplodontia rufa
AAAAAAAAAAAAAAAAAAGACACTGACTTTAACTCCACCCATTTGTTTTGAAAGTCTTTCCACACCTCTTCTTCACTGAAATCTTTTTCTCAACTAACACTCAGGACCCTCCTCCTCCATCTTCATGGCTTAGAGGTGTTGTGGCTTTATGGGCAATGTTTACAAATATGCAAAATTATGTTTTAAAACATAGCTATCCTATCCCCATCTACCACCCACTGTTTCATAGGCAGCAACTAGTTAATTAGATTAATTGATGCCAATCATTTGCTAACCATTTTTCTGCTCCTCAAAAATGTTCATCTTCTAACTCAACACCTATGAATATCCATTCTTCCCTCTGCTGGGAACACATTACCCATAAAATCACAGGCTCCTCCCTCACTTTTAAGTCTTTATCCAAGTATCTTTTCTAACAATCTTATACAATTAACTGATTCAACAAATATTCACTGCATACTTACTAAGTATCAGCATTCTTCTAGGTATTGGGGATATATGAGTGAACATCACCAAACCAAAATTCTTGCCTTCATGGGAGAATAACATTAGTCAATCTATTAATAATAAATGTATATGTGTATGTACACATATCTGTAGGTATACATATACCTATGTGTGTGAGTATGTAGTTAGTTGGCTCTAAGACTGATAGAGAAAAGCAATGCTTTTGTACTGGGATTGCATTTAAAATAAGGTTGTTAGAAAAGATGATACTTAGAAAGACTTGAAGGTAAGGGAGGAGCATGTGATTTTATGGGGAATGGGTTTCCAGCAAAGGGAAGAGCAGATTAATAAGTGTTGAGTTAGAACATGAACATTTCTGAGGAACAGAACTTTAGGGCAATGTGTTTACAGTGGGGTAAATGAGACTAAATGTGTGGGTATTCAAGTCTGGAGAGATGTAAACAACCACAGTAAGGACTTTGTTTTTACTCTCACTGAGAAGGGAAAGCACTGGAGGGTATTGAGCAAAGGAGTAATTTTTGTCTATTATATTAATATAGTTTGGTCCCTCAAACTCATGCTCACATTTAATTCTGTGTGCAGTATTAAAAGAAACAATCTGACTACGGTGTTTAGAGGTGGGGCCTCTGGGAGGTGACTACCATTGACAAGGTCATTACAGTGGAGCCCCCAGGATTGTATCCTTGTGGCTTCATAGGAGAGAGAGAGAGAGGGGCCAGAAGAAACACAAGAACACCCCTTCTCTTGCTACATGATGCAATGTACCATCTTGGAACTCTCCCAGCAAGAAGGTCATCACCAGATGCAGCCCCTTGACCTTGTACTTCCTGAACTGTGAGCCAAAATAACCCTTTTCTTTATAACTTACCCATTTCTGTGGTATTGTGCTATTAACAGAAAATGGATGCATATACAATTTTTTTCCAGATATAATTAACATGTCGTGCAATTACCCCATTTAAACGGTGTACTTTGATGGTTTTTTAGAATATTCAGAGTTGTGCAATCATCATCACAATCAACTTCAGAACATTTTCATCACTACAAAAACAATTCCATCTCCATCAGCAGTCATTCCAACCCACTCTAAACTCTCAGCCCTAGGCAACCATTAATCTACTATCTCCACAGATTTGAACATTCTGAATATTTAATATCAAAGGAATCAGACAATAGTATTCTTTTATGACTGGATTCATTTACTTAGCATGTTTTAAAGGTTCACCCTTATACTATCAGCCCTTCATTCATTTATTGTCGAACAGTATTTCATTATCTGGATAAATCACATGTTGTTTATCTTTTCATTGCTTGATGGACATATTGGTTCTTTCCATCTTTTAACTATTGTGAACAGTGCTGCTGTGAACATTTGTGTATTAGTTTTTGTGAAAATGTATATTTTCAGTTCTCTTGGGCAATTGCTTAGTACTGCTGAGTCATATGGGAATCCACATTTAATCTTTTGAAAAACTATCAAATCATTGTCAAAAATGGCTAAACCTTTTTACATGAGGTGTATGAGGGTTGCAACTTCTTCATTCCCTTAACAGGTTTTATTAATAGTCTTTTTGAATACAGCCATTTAAGTTGGTATAAAGGTATCACATTGTGGTTGTGATTTGCATTTAACAGATGGATAATATTGAACATTCTTTCATGTGCCTGTTGATCTTTGCATATATCTTATTCGGACAAAAGTTTATTCATATTCTTTGCTCATTTTTAAAATTTTATGTCTGTTTTATAACTGAGTTATAAGTTCTTTACATAGCCTATATACAAGTCCCTTGTCAGATAGATATATTATCTGCAAATATTTTCCTCTCATTTTAGGGTTGCCTTTTCACTTCTTCCTGGTGTGCTTTGAAATGCAAGTTTTTAATTTTGATGGAAGTCCAATTTACTTTTCTTTTGTTGGTTATCCTTTTAGTATCACAGTTCAGAAGCTGTTGCCTAATCAAAGGTCATGAAAGTTTACACCTATATTTTCTTCTAACAGTTTTATAGACTGACTTTGAGATTTAAGTCTTAAGTACACTGTAAAATTAATTTTGTATAGGGGAATGTAGGGTTTGACTTTATTCTTTTGCATATAGAAATCCAGTTGTCCCAGCCCCACTTATTGAAAAGACCATATTCTTTCTCCCATTAAATGATTTTGCACCTCTGTTGAACTAAATTACATTTTAACAGGATTTCTCTAGCTTCTGTATTAAAAATAGACTAGCAAGGTAAAGGAAAAAGCATAGAGACCAGTTAGTATGCTACTATCATAAATCAGGTATATTAAGGTTCTCAAGAGAAAAAGAAACAGGAAGACATATAGAGATCTATGGAAAGAGATTTATTCTGAAGGACTGGCACACTTGATTATGGAGATGGAAGAGTCCCATGATTTGCAAGCTAGAGATCCAAAAGAACTAGTGGCATAGTTCCAGTTCAAACCCAAAGGCATGAGAACCAAAGGAACCAATAGTGTTTGCCCTGATCAAAGTGTGAAGGCCCATGAATCAGAAGCACTGGCGTTCAACAGCAGAAGATGCATATCCAGCAGGGAGAATTCACCCATCTATCTGCCACCTTTCTAGTTTGTCTGGGCCCTCCACAGATTGGGTAATGCCCTCCTACATCTGTGAGAGGTCATTATCTTTAATTAATTTATGGATAATGTATGGATTCAAATGTTCATCTCTTCTGGAAGCACCCTTACAGTCTTATCCAGAAATAATACCTTACTAGTTAAATGAGCATCCACAGCTTGGTCAGGGTGAAACATAAAATTAATCATCACACCAGATAAGACAGTGACTCAACTGGGAGGGTAATTTTGCATGTGATGAGAAGTGGTAGGATTCTGAGTTCTCTAAAACTGGAGCTGATCAGATCAGCTGAAACTGAACAGGGCTGTGAGGGACAGGAAGGACGCCAGGCTGATTCTGATGCTTGTGGTTCTGAGGTCAGACATACCGCAGTTTTGTTTGAGAGAGTGACATGATCGTTCAGACTGCTCTGGGAGAAACAGATGGGGGATGGGAACAAAGCAGAGAACCCATTCAAAAGCCTGCCTTGATAATCCTGCATCTGGAATTCACTTGAAATTTCATTAGTACTTCTCAGACACACAATGGCAAATGTCAGAACAAAAAAAAAAATTAATTGTGAAAACTAATTTTTACCCTAAGTCAATGGAGAAGATATAACAGAGTAGATGGGATTTTAGGCACCCCTCAAATCACACTTCTCTGGAACAACTTTAATGGACTATAAGAGAGCCTCATATCCTATTAACTCAAACTCTTCTGACCATCTTATGTGGCAGATTTTCTAATAGGTCTAGCCCAGGGTGTTCTGAGACATAAGTCCTCAAGTTCTGTTGAAGGCCCTTGAGTAGATGGCCAAGGCATAACCCCAACAGCTCATCCCACTACACTGCAGAAAAGCCACTGCAGCTAGTGTCCCTTGAAGAGACTTAATCTTCCACCCTTGACCTCAAGAGAGGCAGGTGAAGCAGGATAAGTACTGCAACACACAGGGAGGAAACAAGCACTGAAGCTGCCTCTTTCTGCACAAGAAATGATTTTTTTTTCCTGTACTTAGCCACTTTCCACTCCCTTCTACTCGCAAAAGATTTCCATCTCAGTGAAAAATCCACTGACCACAGGGCACAGGGGTAGCACTAGCTAGTGTTTCAGTGAAAGCAGAAGGCTCCAGGCTTCTCTAAAACAGGTTCTGAGAACCTCTTATACAAAGAGACAAAAAGTGAGACTCTGAAGTCTTTTGTTTTTTCTTTTCTTTCTTTTTTTTTTTTTTTGCCAGTGAACCAACAGCTAATGAGGAAGCTATGCCCCTCGGCACTAGAGATGCTCAGAGGAAAGAGGGCCAGGATACCACATCAAGAATTTCCAAAGCACACAAAGGAAATGTAAATCTGTCCTGAGGCCTGGAGACAAGACAAAGAGGAAGCGGGATCCTAGAATGGGCTATGAAAGCAGTTAGGTGTAGAGGAATAGAAGACATTTGACGAACCCCTCCAACATCTGATGTTAAAACAAACAACCCAAATGTAAATACGAAGATTATTTGCTTCAATTAAGTCTAAGCTACAGGAGTGTGAACTTTAATATTTCCTCAGTGAACAGCTCGGCTAGTGCTTTCACCATTATTAAAGTATGTTTATACAGGGTTTGCCTTTTCATCTATTATGGAAAAATTACATCTTGCCAACAGCACTGTAGAGGCCTAAACAGTAAATCCTCCACTGACCTTGAACCCCAGCTAAAACAAATAGTCACTCTCCTTGGTGCTGAACTGCCTAAATAATACACTGTGTAAATGGCTGTGAATATAAATTACATCCACAATGCATCTTAGCATTATGAATTACTAACAGTTCTTCAAGAAGCAGTGTTTGCAGAGGCACTGCAATGTGAAGAAAATTCTTAGAGAAGTAACTGTGCAAGCATTCACTCACAAATGATCATCGTTTTGTTGAGCACGGAGAGTGTGCTGGGCCTTAAACTCCCCAAAAGAAGGGACCAGGTGATGGCAGCCTCTGATCAGAAGGTTTCACAAGAGTGGAGAAAAAGATGTCACCAAGCTGTAACACCAACAAAGGCAAATGCAATAGAAAGTGTGATGCAATGCAACAGCATGTGGCAAGTGACACAAGAGAGGTCTAGAAGAAAATGAGGTCCATCAGTGTCACAGAAAATAATGTTTCCATTAAAGTCACCATGAAAATTCATCAACATGTAAAAGTCCTTACAAAATAAGAAAATATAAAATTAAAAGACATAAAATCACATGTACCAAAGGCTGACATGTGAAAGGAAATAAAGAGAAATCAAAACTATTGGATGCAAATGGCAGAACTATGAGCATATCAGTTTTCTTTTGAAATTTCTCATTCTGCAGAACACCTGCACTGTATTGGAAGGCAATTAGAGCATATGTGAATAGTCACAACAACTGTTAGTGACAGAAAAATAAATGGCCTCTAATCTCGACAACAATTAGCAAGTCACACTAAGTGGGGGGGGGGGCGGTTATAGGAGTCAAAAAACTGAGCATAAATGCCAGAGAAAGTATATCATAGGGTACAAAAAACCACTATGCAATCATGGAGTTCTGAAAAATTGACAGGGAATTTTGGAGAGAAAAAGGAGGTGGGAAAAAAAGTGACAGAGAGTTAATAAGTAACCATGAGTAAAATAACACAAAAGAAAAACAGGAGAGTACACAGAATTTATGAGGGGCCTCATAAAACACGACTGATTTACCAAAAGCCAGTCAAGCACAAAGTAATCTGGTTCAAAATCCATTAACCTGAAATCCACTTTCTTGCTTCCAAATAGCAATCTGAACTTCAAAATGCAATTTGTCTGCCCTTAACAAGTTCAGCAAATTTCAGTTGAAAATCACCATCTTTATATAGTTAGTCCGTGTCACCATGTCTCAGATGCTGCCTGGAATCAGGGCAGCTAAATTGTTCAGATTGGGCCTGCCTCTCCAGTTTATCAGACTGGGAATGGTGACATGAGTAAGTGGTACCTGTCAGGATAAAATGCAAAATGACTAGCTCTTCCATTCACAACCACTACATGGTTCAGGTTTCTTATCTGAAAAGTGGGTTTAATTTCAAAGAATTGTGAGATTCAAATGACAGTTCAATGACAGCTCAGTTCTTCAGACAGTAGACATTCAATAAATATATTTGAATGAATAAATGAACCAATGTATTATGATACCATATGATACTGTTATTGTATATGAAAAGAAGGCATGGGAAAGTATATTATTCTATTGGACTTTATCAGTTTAGTAAAGTCAAGTAATGTCCCTTTATCACCCAAGTCCCCTGATTACTGCTTCTATTACTGTTACTGCCTTTCCTAAGAAAGTTCTCAGTCACCTGTAATCCCACTGGTATCCTTTAAAGTATATGTCTATGCCTTTTGCCATCTCTCTTTACAGTTGTAAGCCCCATGATGAAGAGGGCTTTGTCTTCATATTCACAAGAATAGCCAAATGGCCATCAAAAGATGCAAAGAAGAAAATATTTCTAAGCCTCTCTCAGACCCAGGGAGAACATGGTAGTACTGAAGGCAACTGCAGGTCCTTTGATAATTTTGAGATGAAAAATTTTGAAGACAAGATGTGAACAGCACTTCAAATTGGGTATCTTCCATTTGAATGACATATGATTTATCAATACTCTCTAGAGTTTGCAATCTAGGACCTCGGCTCTGAAAGGGATCCATAGAGAGAATTCATGGAAGTACTTAAATTCAGTTGGGGAAAACAAACAGACCTTAATTATTGTCATCCATATCTAACTGAAATTTAGCATTAGCTTCAATTATGCATTTAGAATAAAAAAAAAATCTTGGTCAAATTAACAGTACCTAAAACATTTGTCACCAACAGAAGTAATAGATATTTTTATATCTCTTTGCAATTACTGCTGATATCTCAAAATATTATCTAACTTCATCACCACTTTGAAATTACAGTGGTCATTATTATCCACTACTAGATCTAATGTGTTAATGAAGAAGCATGTATATTACTAAAATTCTAATTTGTTTTAATAATTTGATAACTCTTTCAATATAATTGCTTGTCATTCTAGGTATTTTATTCAAACACTTTACTCTGAGAAACAGTCCGTAGACTTCAGCCATCTACCAAAAATGTCCACAACACCAAAAAGCTGAAAACCTATTCTTGATGCTCCTGTCCAACAATTCAAAGCATTACACAGGTACCAAAGTCACTGCTTCAAACATTTCTAAATGTGTAGATAAAAAACATTATTTGGTAATCCGCAAGGGGTTATTTATCTTGACTAAGAAATTCAAAACTAATGATATGACTCAGTCCATGCCTACAATAGTCCAACTTCAGTTCATTTAATTACCTTTTATCACAGGGTTAAAAACATAAGTAGTTCTGTAAAGGACTAGGCTCTATATCCTATGTGAAATTTACTATGTGGCCTTAGTAAAGTCAGAAAACCTCTTTAAGTCTCAGTTTTCTCATCAACAAAATGTGAATGACAATACCTCCCCCCCCCAAAGCATTAAAACGATAAAACAACGCACAAAACTACAAAGTACTTAGCATATAGTCCTTGACAGTATTTTTACTTCATGCTATTTTAATTATCAATAGATTTTTAGAGTGTACAATATACTGAGTTTTGACATGCATTTACACCGGGCAAATCACAAGTAATTAAGATTATGAACATATTCATCACTCCCTGAAGTTTCCTTGTGCCCTTTGGTAATATTACTTCCTCCCTCTGGCCCCTCCCCACTTAATAGCCACTGATCTGCTTTCCATCTCTATAAATGAGTCCTTGACACAGCAGTAATGCAATTTAAATCATAATTTATATTGAGTCTTTATGATTTTATTAGAAGATCCTTGGCAATAGAGTATATATTGCTTCAGAATACAGACTCTGACAATAGACTGTCCAAGTTTGAATTTTACTGTACCATTTCCAAGATTGTGACTCTGGGTAAACTAGTTAATTTCTCTGAGATCCTATTTCAGATCTGTAAAGTTGGTAAAACAATAGTATCTACTTTGTAGGGTGTTATAAGGGTCAAATTAATAACCATATTAAAGCACATTAAAAGATGCCTGGCACACAGCACTTTGTAATGATCAGGCATTATTTTTTATCAATAGTTACTATGTAATAGTTTCTGAGTTATACAGAATCACTTCTTCCTTCTTTAATCTGAATTTTTGTAAAGCTTTATTATAAATTAAATGGATCAGCCAGCCACATTTAAAAGTAACATTTTAATGAATATACTTGATGTTAACGAAGACTAGGAAAAAAAGCAAATCCAGCTATAATTATTTCCAAGGAGTGACTAGAAAGACTCCACATCCAGTGGCTTTTAGAGCCAAGTCAAAGACTGCAAGAAAGACTATTCTGAAATGCTTCTTTAATGGCCATAAATCTATGCATTCTAGGGACAAGTGGCTCTTTTACCTTTAAACAGGTATATACAGGAGCTTCTGGGGCCCGGCCTAGAGAGCTCACCTTGGAAAAAGAAGTTAAGGAAATGCTGACCTTGGTGACAAAGGCAAGGACCATGTCAGCATCAGGGGAGCAGAGACACCTGTTTTCCAGTTTCCCAGCAGGGGACTAGCCTTGCTCCTCACTTGGCAATTAGTAAGGTATGATTTAATTTCAAACCTACACAAACCAGTGACCTCTGAGAATGTAGCTGATATTTTCTGAACTGAAAGTATAAAGACAATAATGACAGGGACAAGCACTTCATTTCTCCTATCTTTTAGGTTGCTGAATAATTAGTAACCCAACAATTAGTCATCACAGCAAGATTATAAAGCAAGTCAAGTATTCTCATCATTATTTTATTTCACTAGTTTTTACTTACGAATTTTTAAGAATTCAAAATCCTTTGCTGTGTTTAATATTAACTTTCCCAACATGTATAAACATGAATATTCAAATCAAATAACGATACATACCACAATGATGCCATTATACTCTAAAATTAATGTTCATCATCAGTACTCACCAAAAATCAAAATGCTGGATCTGATTTTTTAATTATAACAATTAAAAGGTTACTAAACCACTAGTGTTAAAAAGTCAGAGGCAATGAATCTTTACGTTTTTCCCAGATGCACACAGAGCTATCCCTTTGAGATTTAATTTTCCAACGCATACGACTAAAGACCCAATCCCAGGAGGAACTAACAAGAAGTTTTTCCTACTAAAAGGGAAAATAAAATTTGTCATACCCTGGATTTAGTGACCAAAGATGATCAGGTACTGGAAATACTGACAGTGAATTCAAAGCAGATAATGACAACCAGAGGACTCCACTCTTCAGTGCTCTCATGTCCCTGTTATTACCTCCAACATTCCTTATTGATGTCAAAAGCTTAACACTCCACCTGAGGGATGAGCAATGCTTTCAATACCACAATGGGTTTTTCAAAGTAGCCTACGGAGAAGTGGCCTGGTCCTCAGAGCTTGTACCACCAGAGCTCAACGACACTGAGATACCTTCCAAATCTCCAGGATGCTAAGCTTGGTTCTCACCTCCACTCTGATGTGATTCTGCAGTGAAGCACTATTACAACTCAGATTAAGGCAAGAGCTCTGATATGGAAACTTTTGTCAAAATAGGTTTGAAATAAGATTGACAAATGTGCCCTCTGGGTCAATAAGGTTAGATGAAATCAGGAGAGAAACTCAAGAATATACAACCATGTAAATACAGCTACACGGCTGGCATTCAGTGCATATTTTCCATGAGACTGAATTTCTCTGGAGCCCATTCAAATAAAACAATTTTGCAGGAAGTGTTCATATGGAACCTTTACCAATGGAACATTCTTTTAAATATAAGCCCACATTTTCTTAGTCATTGTAAACACTCATTCCTCAAACACAAACATAGCCCACTCCCCAAATTAAACACCTTCAGTGGCTCCCCAGTGCCCACAGGCTAAACTAATACTTCAGGATGACAAACAAGATTTCTGCAGTCTAGACCCTACCTGCTGCTCTTGTTTTATTTAGCTCGAGAGCTGCCAGCACACTACATCCCCCTAGGAATACCCAGTTGTTTTACTATGCTCCTTCACATCTCTCAGCCCTTCCTCACACTGCCTGTGCACCTAGAATGCTTTGCCATTGTAGCAGCCTCAGCAAATGCTAAAAGGCTTTCTTCAACCCTCCTCTCCAGGAAAGACTGACCTGTTGCCTTTGAATGATGAGCAGTCGCACCGTCCCTATTCCTGCTCTTCTGGCTGCCACAGCATTTGACAGGACTGTCTTTTAATAACTTAATGGAGGAATAATTTAAGTACAATAAACTGCACTTCTAAAGTATACAATTTTGTAAGTTTTAAGATACATATTTACCTGTGAAACCATCACTACAGTCAATAAAAGACACATATCTACTATCCTCCAAAGTCCCCTGTGCCCTTTTGTCACCCTTACACCTGTGCCTGGTGTAATGGTTCTGATCTCCTTTCTGATGATAGATTCAGTAGCATTTTCCAAAGTTTTAAATATATGAAAGCATACAATATGGTGTCTTTTTAGTTTTGACTTGTTTCTTTCATTCAGCATGATTATATTGAGATTCATTCATGCAACTGCATGAATCATTGCATGAATCAAGAGTTCATTACATTTTACTGGTGAGTAGTTGCAGCATGGATATGGATATGCTACAATGAATCTGTATTGTCACCTGTCGATCGCTTTTTCAAGTTTGCATTTATTATAAAGAACTCTTCTACCAACTTTCATATACCTGTTTTAGTACACATACAAGTTTTCTCTTGGGTAAGCACCTACATATGGGACGGGACAAAGCACGTGGCAGTGTACGTTTAACTAAGAAACTGCCAAACTATTTTCCAAAATGGTTGTGCCATACTCCAATAGTGTATGAACATTCCATCTCCTCCAAATCCTTGTCAATATAACCTTGATGTGGTTTGTTTTAATTATAGTATATGTGTTATCTATTTGGAGTTTTAATTTGCATTTGCTCGATGGTTAATCAAGTTGAGCATCTCTTCATGTGCTTACCCGGCACCCGTATTTCTTCTTCGGCAAAGTATCCATTTGTCCACTTTTTAGTGAGCAGTTTTCTTACGTAATTTGTATATGATGAATTGCAAATGAGATATACGATTTACAACTATTTCTTTCTCAATCCGTGGTTTATCTTTGCATTGTCAATCCTTTTTAAAGAGAACTTTTAATTTTGATGATGTCAATTTATTAATTTGGTCTTTAATGCATTGAGATTTTTGGTATCATATCCAAGAAATCTCTGAACTCAATTTTACAAAAATTTCTATGCTTTCTTTTACAAGATTTATAGTTATATACATGTCTATGATCTATTTTGTGTCTATTTTTAATATAAGGTATAATTCAATACTGCTTTTGACCATTTAATGAATATATTATACTTTCTCCACCAAAATGGCTTTGCACCTTCATCCAAAATCAGTGGTTTACACATGTATGGATCTATTTCTGGCTCTCTCTCTTCTCTTGCAGTGACCTGTTTGTCTGTTATGACACCAGAACGTACTTTTTTTTTTTATTATAAGTGCTTTGTAATCTTGAAATCAGACAGTTTTTCAACCTTACTCTTCTTTTTCAAAGTTGTTTTGACTATTCTAGGTTCTTTGCATTTCTATATAACATTTTAGATTCAGCTTTCCAATATCAAAACTTTTAGCATTTTGACCAATTAAATTGAGACTATAAATCAATTTGGGGAAAAGAGACATCAAAACAATATTGAGACTTCTGACCATAGTTCTCTCCAAAAATATTTTGTTTAAGTTAGAGAAAAAGAGACACAGTTTTATTTATTTTTTTCACCTAGCCTTCATTTCTCCAACTTTTAGTTGTGTACATGGTGCTGGGGTTCAAACTCAGGTCCGTGCGCATGCCAGGCATGTGCTTTAACCACTGAGCCACCACTCCAGCCCCTCATTTTCTACGTACAGGCTTTGTACTGTAACAATGCAGTGCTGGGAATTGAATCCTGGGCCTCGTGCATGCTAAGCACGCCCCCTACCACTAAGTTATATCCCTAACTGCACATCTTTTATTAGATTTGTTACGAAGTATTTTATGTTTTTGATGCTATTGCAAGTGGCATTTTCATTTCAGTTTCTGATTGTTCACTGCTAGTACATAGTAACACAATTGATTTTTATATATTGATAGACAGAATTCACTGGAATTAACATCTTAATGCCTTGGGGGACAAAGGAAGTTGCTCACAACCACTCACTGGAAAAGCTATGTTGTGGAGATACACATTTGAGGGGAGGGAGAAACATCCACTTATATCCTGAGCGTTTCTGTCTGTGCCTTTGGTTGAGTGAGTCCTTTAGCCCTTCAGCCTCATGATTTAGGAAAATTTTTAATATTTAATACATATGATCCTATAGAAGTTTCTGGACTGGGTAACAGTGTAATCCCTCACCACAGAAGAAGCGCTCAGGGGAGCAAGGCCTTGCTTTCCTTTTGGTCTAAATTCTTATATTAAACTGGTCTCTGCTTCTTCAACATGTTATGATCAGATTTCCTTCACAGGAACCTCGTCCTTACATTTCAGAACTGGAGCTGAAGTTGGAGCAATTCTCAATGTGTCTACTGATACGATGAGCAATTACTCTTGGGTTCCTGACTCAAACTCCTATATATTAATTTATGTTGACTGGCCATATAAATAAACCTGTTGGTGCCCTTGTCCACCCTGCATCTGTAAACAGGATGTGCTCTTGAGGCTGCAGCAGATGCTCTGCTGCATTGATTCTCCACAATAGACAAGTCAGAGGTCACATGTTCCTCCATCCTTCACATCACCAGAACTCTGCCACTCAGAACACAAAAGAAAGGAAACTATTGTTGCAAGGTCCAGAAGACAAACCACTTCTGTTTCACACTGCACAGAAACCCTCAAAGCATGGTCCTAAGTGGAAGGATTTTGGGTTGAACAAGAGCATTCTCAGCTGCATCCACCTGTCCAGATGACTCTCCCTGTCAGAAGCATCATCTTTGAATGTGAAAGACATGCTACAGGAAGGGCAGAGAGAAATAGACACCAAGAGAGACATACTGAATTAACATTGAAGAATGAAATCCTGTCAAAATCCCCCAAGCCTTCTCCCTCTCCCTCTACGTTGATGTTCCAACAGGCCTGGCATTAACCTAGGGAGTTCTGAGGACTATCTGATTGGTATGCTCTCTCCCATCATAAGTCATTAGCTGTGGGCCATAAGTGTCTTTCACATTAAATGTATTACTGTATTACAATGATAATATAGCTTTAAAGTATAAAATTAGAAAACACAATTTATCCTAAAATAAGAAAATAAGCACCCAGAAAACACTACTTCTAACATTTGGTATCTATTCCCCTATTCTCCTCCATTATAACATTTTCAACAAAATTGAAATTAAAAAGTCATTCTCAGTTGCCTTCTAAGCTGTCAAACAGCTAAAATAGCCGGAAGACAGGTTACTTTTGGTGCAATCTTAGCAAAATAAGTATAACATGACAGAAAAGATAGATATTCAACCAAAGCCATAAAATAATTATAGTGTGAGACCTGAACTACCTGCAGCCAGTCCATAGTTTATTATTAAAACAAGTAGCATTAACTAGGAAACAAAACTTCCTACTAATCAGCAAATCCTGCCCTGAACCCTGTCACTCATGCAGGTAACATGAACAGCCCCCACAGACAACTCTCTAAGAAGCTTGTACTTACACGGGGTCAGCACACTTGGGAGAGGAGGGTGGAATGGGAAAGTTAAAGAAAAAGTGCCAGAAGTCCAGAAAAAAGACATGCACAGGTGGAAAATACAATGCACCATTATGTGCATCCATGTTTCTAACTACAAATCCTCAGCAGGTATCTTTGTCTTTCATTTTTAATCCCTAGTGCCTGGCACTTAATAAGGATTTGTTCAATTTGGGGGATACCCCAGAAGCAGCCAAGCTGAAATCGGACAGGCAGAAACTAGTCTACATAATGTCTGTGTTACTAAAAATTGAAAAATAATCTCTAATTATAACGGTTCCATTGTGATTTAGGCAGAAGCCATCATCATATGTTAGAAGTAAATGTTCACCAATGAGCTGGATAATTTCAGGGATCTAGGCACACAATTATTTTCCAACTCCCAGTTGAATATTTTTGTCACTAATATATTCTGCTTCCAAGATTAATATGTGTTTTAAAGGGGAAAACAAGTGGAAGACAATTATTCTATATACCTGATGTGATAGATTAATTGCAAAATGGTGTGGAATTCTGTGTTCCTCTCCATATCCATGCCTTCTGACATCTGATTTTGCAGCTTCTCCCATCAAAAAAGAGGAAGTCTATTTCCCCAAACCTGTACTGGCCTTGTGACTTGCTTTAACAGAATACAGGTTAAGTGAAGGTATGCCAGTTCCAAAACTAGGTCTCAAAAGGTCTTTTTGAGCTTCTACTTTCACTCGGAACCCTGTCCAGACACCAAGCCAGTCTGCTGGATGATGGAATACATGTGGCCATGTGGCTCAACCATCCTTATCCCTCCAGCTGACAGTTAGCAACCACCAGACATGTGCATAAGTACATCCTGGACCAGCCAGCCTTGAGCCACTCTATCAAGAAAATAGATGCATGACATTTCACCAAAGAATTAGGGAAATGCAAATTAGAAATCAAAATAAGGTATCATTACACTTCTATCAAGGTGGCTAAAATCAAGAAATGACAACATCAAATATCAGTAAGAATAGAGAGAAACAAGATCATTTATATACACTGTTGTCAGAAATATAAAATGGTACAACTACTGTGGAAAACATTTTAGACGTTTCTTATAAAATTAAACATGCAACTGTCCCTCAGTTGCATTCTCCGGCTTTATCCCAGACAAATACAAACCTATGTTCCAACAAAAATCTGTACACAAATGTCCATGGCAAGTTTATTTATTGTAACCAAAAACTGTAAACAATCCAGAAGATTTTCAACAGATAAATGGATTAAAATCAGAACTACTGGGGCTGGAGCTTTGGCTCAGTGGTTATGGCACTTGCCTGGCATGCATGAGTACGTGAGTTCAAGCCCCAGCACCATGTACACAACAAAGTGTCAGAGCAATGAAAGCCACATAAACAACTAAATAAGGCTGATTGTGTATCTTTCTCTTTAAAAAACAAAATACCTGAACTACTTCTCAGCAAAACAATGGAACCAACTATGGATACATACAACATTTTCATGAGCTAGGTAGTTATGCTGACGGAAGTGGGTGGGCCAAACCAAAAAGGTGACACTAATTATATAGCATTTTTGAAGTAACAAAATTAAAGAAATGGAAAATAGATTAGGAGCTGCAAGGATCTCAAACTGGGGAAGGGGTGAGCAGGAGGTGGGTGTGGCTAAAAATGGGCAACGCAGGGATCCTTGCAGCTGTGGAAATGTTCTGATTTGACCATGGTGAGTCAGCATTCTGACTGCTTTCCCACCGGTTTTGCAAAACACTACCCTCTGGAGAAACAAAGCAAAGGGTTCAAGAGATCCCTATGTATATTACCTGACAGTTGTTTCTGAATCTATAATTATCTCAAAATACGTTTAATTCAAAACTATCTACTTGGATGGCCTTGAGTTGGTTACTGAACTTCTCTAAACCTTGGTTTCCTTATGTGTAAAATGGAGAAAAAAATAGTAGTTAATAGGGCTAAAATTACATGAGTAAACATTTTTAGCATTCTCGGAGCATAAACAGTATTCAATAAATGGTATTATCAATATTAGTAGCAATAGCAACAAAATAAATATGCATAGTCTCAAACTTAAAATTTTTTAAATTTGTTTAAAGTCAGGCAGATTTGGGGTAAGAGAAAGGAAGACAGGAATAGCTCATTTTGTCAAGGTGCTGACTAGAAAACAGACCTGGGGCAAGAAAAAGAAAAGACCCTATTTGTTCTATGACCAGAAAACCGAGAAAAATAGCTCTATTTTAGAAAATTATACAGAGTGAAACAAAGATGACATGTGTCAGAAAGTACAGGAAAACCTGGGGTAGGATTTGATCAGTCTCCACAATATGCCAAAAGATATAACATTAAACACACATCTCAAGAATCACAGGATCCCGAGTTCACCTAAGAATTTAACCCTACGGAACCTTTTCAACCCCTCATGCTATGCTCAATCTCAACCATGCTTCATATGGAAATGTCTTATGACATTTTTGTGTCAGCTTGGGAAGGTAAAGTGATGTCTCTTCTGTGTGCAGATATGGGCAAAGCCTTAAGGTATTTATTTCTTGGGTGGTGTCTTCATCTACCCAAGGTACAGGACAATTAAGTTTTACCAAATTTAGATGCATCTGTCCATCTATCATTCATTCAACAAACAATTGGTAAGCATCTTGTGTGTGTGAGGAACTGCCAGCTGATTCTGTAGCTATAATCAAGAGTAACAGTTTCCACCTTCATAAAACTTGCATTCCATCAAGAGAGTCAAACAATAGCTTAATTACAACATGTACAATGATGGCAGCTATAAAGAGGCTATATAAATGCAGAAGCATCTATCCCCTGAAAGGTTATCATCCAGTCTGACTCTTCTTTACAATGATGCATTAAGAAAATGTAGTTCAAATGTTTGGCCATTTAGATCATTAAAATAAATCCTTAATTTAGCTGCTATCATGAAAGAATATCCTGATCTGGTTAAGTGCACTTTCTAGAAAGCTGGAGTGTATCACTGTTTGCTGAAATTCTATTTTAAACTTCTAAAAAACAAGTCCTTCTAAAATGAGACCAATTATGTAATGCCCAGCATTGCTATAACAAACGATTGTAATTTACACCATTTTCAGTGGCCCTGGAGATCACCGTGAACGTCAGCACCCGTATTCATGCCAAAAAAGACTCTGAACTCACCTGAGGTACACGAAGGAACACAGCTGTCTGCATGTACCCCATACTCCCTCTGGCTCAGGGTGTACGGCAGCATGTGTCCCCTAACACTGTTGTCCTAAGGGCTCATGAACTTCACTGACACCTCTCCACACCACCTGCCTCTGCTGTCATGCCCCACTTCTAACCAGTTCTCTTCAGTGAGGTGTTCCCCACTACACAATTTATAAGCTAAAATACAATGAAAATATTCAATGGGACCCATGCAACAGGCACCACCTTATGTAAATTAAACATAACAAAACCCTTTGCCTGAAGCAAATATCAAGTGCATGGGGTTTGTGAAAAACATTTTCTGTGGGCCAAGAGGCACTGGGCTTTCTTGACTTACTCTCAGAATAACAAACATCTCAAAGTGGAAACAAATACCACCTGCCTGGCAGTGAACATTATGTCCATTATGAATAGGATTACATACATTTTCTTCCCTTGAAAGAGCTGAAACATTTGTGCTGATTACTATCTCGCTTATTTTCCCCAAATTTCCAGAACTAAAGGAAAAGGCAAGTATAATCATTTACAGCTTAAAACAGACCAAGATTCTGAGTTTTCCAAGATCACTGCCTCTCTGCCTTTTCCCTTTCCAAGAAATAATACTTTCAGAGCAGAGATGAAGATGATATACCTAACCTTCCTCTCAGATACAGAGAAGCTGAGACAAGAAAAAAGTTCCTCAGAACTCATATTTGTAAAAAAAAAAAAAAATTAAGACATTTTCACTACAAAGGAAATGAACTTTAGTTTGTGATAAAAGTTACTGAAAGTAGATGAAACTTACCAGAAATACCCTCATGTTTTTGCATCTTCAGATTGACTTTTCAAATACCTTGAAATTACTTCGTATAAATGGAGATACTCTCAAAGCACAATTCCAACACTAAGGAAAACCATTCCATTCCATGGAAGTATACACAACTATCTGCCCACCCTCACAGAAATGATTTTGCATTAGCCTGTTTCAAACACCAGCACCCTGCCCACTGTCTCTGGTCGCCTCCTCGCTTGCTCCATGAGACTGGATTGTGTTCAGATGGATTTCATTCTGCTAGGATGGCATGGACTTGCTGTTCAGCTAGGGATCCTGTGGCTCCTCTTCTCTCCCCTCATTTCTGTCTGCTGAATCACCCAGGATTTTTGGTACATCACATTTTAAAATGTTCACCATGTTCTTGCTACTTTAAACCTGTTTTGCTTTTTAGTCTCAAATAGTAGAATACTACAAAGTTTCACAGACAGAAACAGCCTTCCAAGCAAGCAGCAGCAGAAACAAAAATACAAGTGCAGGCGTGCGTCTCTGCCCAACTCTAGGTCAACTGCTTCCTCCTACAAATCTAATTAATGCACATCCTCTTTTACTTTTTCTATACCATATGTCCAGTAAAGCTAGACTTATTGGTGTGAGTAGAAGGATAATGCTTAATGTGCATGGGAGTATCTGAGATACTACCGCTAAGATACATCTTGAGGGGCAGCTCAGTGTTGGCAAAAGTCTGAAGAATTCATCTGGCAACATCTCGATTAAGAAACTCACATTAAACCAGCTTCAGGGGCATTTTAAACTTCTTACCAATTCCATCTCTCCTCCTACAGTGTGCCATTCAGGATAAATGGCACAAGGTAAATGGTACTAGGATAAATAAACACAAGCTATAGATGTAGCCATTCCCATGTCCTCCACATAGACCTCCCCTTCTAATTGTTACTCCCTAAGTTGTCAGCAGCTTTGTGTTGAAGAGGAAAAGGTTTGCAGGTTGGGGGCTTATTATTTATGCTAGAGCACAGCCACATCTGCTTTCTGAGATAATTGAGGGAGGATAGGTAAATGAAGCTTCATTTTATCGGATTTTAGTTTTCCTCTGATTAACTTCCTCAACCTGTTCAGTTAGCCACAGTACAAAATTTTAATTTAAAACTATTTCTTTAAAGCAGGCAATCGTAAGCATGGACTTGTCAGTACACAACCAAGAAAAGCAGAACACAGTGTGGATCTCCTGCCTCAGCACATGTGAGCTAGCACATGTGACCACCAGATGGAGGTCAATATGGGGCCGCAGCAGGTGGATCCCTGCAATCCTCAAGAGGCACTGCTGGTAGCTAACTGTGGGACTTGAGCAAAAGCTTTACTCTTCCTAAGTATAATACACAATAATGCTTATTCTAGCCAAAGTCAGAAGATATTTTAAGGAGGGGAAAAGTGCCCCATTATATGAAGTCTGAAGTATTATGTGGAATATTTATATTTGTGTTAATGTAATTAGGAATGTGTCTAAGTGATTCAGTCAATTCTCAATTATCCCTACTAATGGAATTGATCAACGTAATAGCCTAAAATGGCAAACTAGTTTAAATACAGCTCATAAATCCACTCTCTTTATTATTGGTACATGTACATTGAATCTTCTTCAGGTTTAACAAAATTTATTTTGGAGCAGTTGCTTCTTGCCCATCCCTCTTGTTTTTCACTAGGAGAAGTTAGGCTTAAATGTTTAAGGGATAGCTGTTAAACAGAAGGGTTGAGTCTTACCTTTGGTCCATCTGGGCTGCTCTAACAATACCATAAATTAGGTGGTTTATGAACAACAGAAATTGATTTCAACCATCTAGTCCTAGAAGGTAGGAAGTTCAAAAATCAAGGAGCCTACAGATTGTCTGGCAAGGGCTTGCTTTCTGACTCAGTCATATTCCTATCACATCCTAACTCAGTGGAAGGGGAGGGGGAGCTCTCCTAGGTCTCTTATAAGGGCACTATGCCCAACCGTGAGGGCTCTGCCCTTACGCCTAACCACCTCCCAAAGGTCCCACTCTCTAATACCATTGCCTTCAGGTTAGAATTTAAACATGAATTTGGGGAGGACACAAACATTCAACCTATAGCAGGTCTTAATCTAAACATTAACTGACAACATAAAGTGGAGCCTTGACTCTTTTCAAAGAAGCCTGAAAACCAACCAGCTGCCCTGTGTCTCTTCTCCCCAGACTCATCTTTAGTTCAATCCTCAGGCCTTATTTCCCAAAGTGTCAGTTCAAAAACCTGTTGGGCACCTCCTGTTTATGGTCTCAGATGGATTTGATGCTCCAACTTATATAGAATGTAACGTCTTACATTTCCGAGGCTGCTGACATCTTCCCTGAGGAAGCAAGCAACCAGAAGTTTTGATTTAAAAGAAACTTTATTGAAAAACATTACTAGCCTAAAATAAGCAAAAGTCTTTTTTTAGATCAATAATGTAAGTGGAATAACATAACAATGAAATATGAACACTATCTAGAAAGAGCTACATGGATTATTAGAGATATGTAAGACTCAGGGAATTTTGTATCTTACTTAAACTATAAGAGCATTTGTCCTGTACTTGAGAAATTCCAAAGGAAATTCCACAGCTTTTCACAACACTTCTTGGTGGCACATTTTAATGTTGACCTCCCTCACCACCATCATAAAACACCTATTTAAAACCTGCCAATTGCAGCTTAATAGGCATAGTGTTTATTCTAATTTTGCCAAAATGAGGTCGGTGAAGACATAAACAGGGAATACAGTGCCTCTTTAGTATTACCCAGGATTGCTGAGGAAAACATTCTCAAACTCCACCTCCCCTAATCCCAGCCACAATCTTGAAACAGCTACAGAAGCATTTCTAACATAAAAAATTAAAATGATTGGGAGAGTTAGAGAAATCTTTAAGATCATGAAAGAAAACATTGTGTACCAAGGGCCTTGCATTCCACAATCAAACATCCTCACAAACGCAGCTAAGAAATAAGCCCACAAGTAACAACACAACCAAGAGCCAGGGTAATTACAATAGAAGACTATTTCAACTCATGAGTTACACCTGATCCTCTTGTTAGCAGGGGCTGTGCAGACAGCAACATTTTCTGTGAAATGTAAGGGCAGATAACAGCTGATTTGAAAGGGGATTGTGTAAATCTAGTTAAAGAGCAACTTTGGAAGATTATTTTCAATTATGGAGATAACATCATGGCTCTCAAAAAAAAATGGAAAGGTTTGTTCTTTACACCACATACAGTGTACAAAACCTAACAAAACCCACCTGCTTTCAAGCAACAGCAACAGCTAACAGGCTTTACCTCCACTTTACCTTCTTTCTTCAAGCCATTTCCAATTATTTCTAGCAGTTAGTCATGTATATGAACAAAAAAGTCATTTTTCAACTGAAAGAAAAAGCATAAAAACACCAACTCCTTCAAAATAATTACTAAAGCTTTTACATTCCCAAGTGCCAAAAAATACATTATCTTCAGGATCTCATAACTAGGGCAGGCTATACAGTAAAAATACACCTATTTGTGGTTGATGAAAATGCCATTTGCTTCACCTGTCAGAAAACACCTGAGAACATCTGAGGCTCAGCCCCCACATGCTGCACCTTAACAAATCCATGGGAACACGTGCAGCTCCACGCACTGACCAAAACACAAGCTGTGCCTCTAGCTAATGGAATAATCTTGTCAAGTGAAATCCCTAGTCATCACATTCTTCGATGTGGCTTGTTTAGAGGCTACGAATGCCGCACTGAGGGCGGAACAAACAAAAAACCTAGAACAAAGGTGAAACATCATACTAAGAAGCAGCAAACCCTGTTCCTCCCCTACCTTGTCCTCCACCAATATTGTGACCTTTCCAAACCTTATCCCCCTGTACTCTCCACACCTTCTCAATGCCCCAGTCACCATGTACTACTCTCCCCAGATAACTGTGTTCTTTGTGCTTCTGTGTCTCAGCTTGGAATGATCACCTTTATCTAGAGAGCTCCTGTGCAGCCAAGCTTAATTCTCTTCTCTGAAGATGGCAGCCCAATTCCTGGGTCAGAATTAATCTCACCCTTTGGTTGCTCCTCAAATACTCGGTAACTGTTTGCTTCATGAGGCTGATCACACACACTGGTTACTACTCCATTTCCTCTTGCAGCCTGTATACTCCAAGGGGGCAGGATCACCTTACATTTGTACATCTGGAGCTACTGTAACATTAGGAAGCACTGAGTGTACTCAGTAGATGAGTGTGAGTATGAAGAAAAGATCAATCAATGAAGGAATGAAGGAAACCAACTCCACCAGATTTCCACATCACCACCTTTAAAACAGGGAACAGTCATGACTTAGTTCACTCAGAAGTCTTGTTGAGCAAAAAGTGAGATGGGCTTTTCACGTTGTTAGGTGTTACACTTACATGCGTAATGATTATGATATGGATAGAGATGTGAAAAGTCATAACATGTAGCTCAATGTCTTCACAGTGAAGGAATTATTATCACCCATAATATCGCATACCTATACCTAACTCAATTCCGGGTTTGGTTTGTTTTGTTTGCCAGAAAGAGAAATTAAAATTTTAGCAAAAGGGGCTGGAGTGGTGGCTCAGCAGTTACGGCGCTTGCACAAGTACACAGGTTCAAACCCCAGCACCCACGTACACAACTAAGTGTGAGAGCAACAAAATCCTCATGAAAAACTACATAAAATTGATTCTCACTGTCCTTCTCTTAAAAAAAAAAAAAAAAAAATCGGCAAAAGCAGGCACTTTACTTCCCAAAGGGTGAAGTGACACAAACTATAAATTCATTAAAGTCATTTTACTTACACGCTTCTCCATCAGCCGTTTTTTTCTACTTGGACATGTAACTACACACAGATTCTACTCTGTGACGTACATGGGACCTTGCAACTTCTACTTCCATCTTGCTGACCCGAAACGTTTTAAAAGAAAACCTGAGGGTTGGAGTGGTGGCTCAGTGGTTGTGGCACTTACTTGCCACGTGCGGGGACGTGGTTTCAAACCCCAGAACCAGGTACACAATAAAGTGTTGGAGCAACAAAACCACATGAAAAACTAAATAAAATTCTCTTTCTCTTTCGTTTTTTAAGAGAAAGGGACACAGAGAAAAAGAATCAGTTTCATTTAGTTTTTCTTGTGGCTTTCATTGCTCCGACACTTCATGGTGTAGCTGGTGCCTCGGTTTGAACCCGTTTCCTTCATTCCAGGCACACCATAACCAATGAGCCACTGCTCCAGCCTTTGTCCTTCTCTCTTTATATTTGAAAAAAGAAAAAAACTGAGTTTTCAGGAAGAATGGGCCCATGATGCTTTAAAGAGTTGAGGCTTCTCTTTGAAAACTAAAAAGATAACTGAAAGAGTTTGAAGGTGCACTGTAGCAGTGATAATAATCTCATATTTCAGCTGTAGGTAACAGAAGATTATATAGTTAAATATTCTCTCTGAATACGTCTGCTTTTTCCAACCAAGACATTCTCTTGTTACAGAAAGAGGATTCTCTCATTTAATGAGGACTACTCTGTAACAATAAGTCCTAAAGCAGTTTCATTCCCAGAGAAAGCACAGCACCCTAGCCCCGCACTCAAGCGAGAACACTACTACCTTCTAAGACACAGAGACAGGGCAGGGTGCTGCTGGAACTCATTTGTAGGAACACAAGCTTTGGTGCACTAATGTCTGAAAACACACAAATAAGGGAACAGTTGTGAGTTCACATTTTGTAATTATTTTAAGGTAAAAAAATTAAAATTGTGCTTAATTTCCATTGCTAAAAACTAAAGAGACTTACTTTATAAATGTGTAGATGTAGACAAGGTCAAAGTGCGGCCGGTCGAAAACCCTGCAAGAGTTGAACTAACCTCATCAGCAGACAGAATGGGAACTTAAGAGTTCTCTCAGAGGATGAAAAGGATGTCTCAGCTGTGAGTTATCATAAGCTAGTTGGCCCATCATTTGCCCCGCTGCAGCTGTATCCAACTCTCAGCTCAACCAAAGAGATTCACGCTCTCGTGGTGCCAAAATGAATGTCTCTTTAAAAAAAAAAAAATGCCCAATTGAAAATAACTCTCTAATCTGCATCCTTTCAATAGAACTGAAGTGCACTTCACCAACACAGAGCACAGACATCTTGAATTAGCAGAGAACTATTTTTAACAGATGAAGGATAAGATACAAAATTAGTTTCACGGGGAATGAGAACCTTGGAGATTATTTACTTTGCCTTAATTACTCTGACTCACCATTAATTTAGCTTTCCTAGGGTACTAAATATTTCACGCTAAGATTTTGAGACTAAAGAGACATAGGCACAAATTTGGAGCACTGAAAGTTTGCAGCAGCATCTTCAACACTAAGACATGGGTGCCCCCACTGGGCATTAAAGGCCATTCAGGTATGTGCTTCTCAATGACATGTCCAGTTGCTGTTTCAGTGTTGTTTTTCACCTTAGAACCCATGCTCTGCCCTTAAGTATGCAGAAAGCCAAACTTTATTCAGTCTGT
>PVKS010030513.1:0-24312 GCA_004027875.1 Aplodontia rufa
GAGTGGGATAGCTGGGTCGTAAGGTGGTTCCATCCTTAATTTTTTGAGGATTCTCCACACTGCTTTCCATAGTGGCTGAACCAGTTTGCAGTCCCACCAGCAGTGTAGTAGTGTTCCTCTTTTCCCACAGCCCCTCCAGCATCTGTCGTTGTTTGTATTTTTCATTTTTGCCACTCTAACAGGAGTGAGGTGGTATCTCCTTGAAGTTTTGATTTGCATTTCCCTTATAGCTAATGATGTAGAGCATTTTCTCATATATTTATGGACTTTCTGAACTTCGACTGGAGAGAAGTTTCTTTTAAGTTCTTTAGCCCATTTATCGATTGGATTTTTTGCGAGTTTGGATTTTAATTTCTTTAGTTCCCTATAAATTCTGGATTTTAGCCCTCTGTCCGAGGTGTAGCAGGCAAAAATTTTCTCCCATTCTGTGGGTTCTCTGTTGATGCTCTCAACTAAATCTTTAGCTGTGCAGAAGGGCATTGTCTTTTGCATGTCTTGGGGCATGGTAAGCAGCAGCTATGTTTATTAAACTGTCCATCAAGCCATCGAGGAGATCACTAATTCCAGGAGCAGGCACTTTTTCCCCTCCGTATGTAATTGGAAGACAAAGGGAGATATTAATTGGGACTGGAACTGAGGTCACTCCCTTTCCTACCCTGTGCTAATGTTCTTCCATGGGGCCAAAAGAGCAGCTGTGAAGCCAGCATCTGCCTGTGGCACACGCTCAGTCCTGATTTTTAAACACACATTTCCTCCTGTGTTAGTGCACTATCTGGCTGACCTGTTAATTAGTCCTCTGGTCCTTGTAGGTCTGTTTTACTTACAGGCTAGAGTCTCTATTAACACTCTCATAATGGTAGTCCCCATTTTTCCCACTACGTTTTTGCTGCAGAAGAAAAAGTGTAGGTTTTTGCCATTTCTTTTTAAAGGAAATAAACACAAATCCAAAGAGTGTAGCTCTGGGTATCAGCTGTGGGCCACATTTTGGGAAACTTGATTAGGTCCAGTGGGTGAGTGACTTTGTCTCATGAAGTGACTGTAAAACCTTCTTTCTTCTGCTAGAGCTTGCCTCCGGGGACTTGTTGGCAGAGAGAATGGAGTCTCTCAGCAATAATACATTTCCAAGTTTTTATGCCAGTGGAGTTCTGAGAAATACTGGGATTTGAGAGAATGTTTCTTTTCTGTTTTGAGTATTCAAATATATTTTAAATTTTTTTTTAAAATTTATTTTCTTACTAGTGCATTATAGTTTTACATAATGATGGGATTAGTTGTCACATATTCCTAGATGCACACAAATCAGCAATACAATTTGTTCACTACCCCCCCACCCTTCCCTCCTCCCATCCCCTGATCCCTGGCCTTTCTTCTGGGTCCTAATTGTTCCTAAAAAAACCAAATACAGTGACACAATTCTTATACCTATGAATAACATATGTACATATATATATTTATATGTATATACGACTATAGTATATACAGTGACATTTATAACTGCTTGGAATGTACCTTGCTTTATCTCAGTTCCAACATTTGCCCTTCTCCCTTCCTATCATCCCATGTTATTCTTCAAAATATTTGACAATAGGATTAAACATTTACATTTTTGTAGAGGTATGCAGCATACCTTGTTCAAATATCTTATGAAGTATCTTGCAATTGTACCTCATAAATATTAAATTTTGCATTTTTGTTCTATGGATCTGATACATGAGTTTGTCTACCTCACTCCCAAGCTTGGGTTTAGGGCCAGCCTCCACAAATGAGGGGAACCATTTGGCCCTTTACTCTCTGGGTTTGGCTAACTTCGCTCAGCATGATTTCTTCCAATGCCATCCACTTACCTTCAATAGATGCAATATCACTGTGTCTAATAGCTGAGTAGAACTCCATTGTATATACACACCAGAGCTTTTGGATCCATTCATCCAACGAGGGGCATCTGGGTTGGTTCAATAATTTAGCTTTTGTAAATTGAGCTGCTATGAACATGGATTTGCTGTGTCACTGTAATGTGCTGATTCTAACTTATCTGGGAAAATACCCAGAAGAGGGATAGCTGGGTCATATAGTGGATCCAACCCTAATTTTTTGAAGGTTCTTCACACTGCTTTCCAGAGTGGCTGGACCAGTCTGCAATTCTAGCAACAGTGTGCTAGTAGTGTTACTTTCTCCCCAAAACCCCTCCAGCATTTATTATTGTTTGTATTCTTCATCTTTGCCAGTCTGACTGGAGTGAGGTGAAATCTTTTTCTTTTTTTTTTTAAAGAAAGAAGGACAGTGAGAGAAAGAGAGAGAATCAATTTTTATTGAGTTTTTCACGTGGCTTTCGTTGCTCTGACACTTAGTTGTATACATGGGTGCTGGAGTTTGAACCCGTGTACTTATGCATGGAGGGCAAGCGCTGTAACCACAGAGCCACCGCTCCTGTCCTGAGGTGAAATCTTAATGTAGTTTTGGTTTGCATTTCTCTGATTACCAATGATTTAGAACACTTTCTCATGTATACATTGGCTTGCCCAATGTCCTCTGTTGAGAAGTTTCTATTTAGTTCTCTGGCTTATTTATTGATTGCTTTGTTTGTGTTTTTGTTATTGAGTTTTTTGTAAATTTTGGATATTAGTCCCCTGTCAGAGGGATCACAGGCCATGATTCTCTTCCATTCTGTAGGCTGTCTCTTGATTGTTTTGACTATTTCCTTCGCTGTACAGAAACTCTTTAGTTTAACGGCATCCACTCATTGATTTATTCTTTATTTTATTTTATTTTTTTTTAGGGCTGAGGACTGAACTCCGGGCCTTGCGCATGCTAGGCAAGCGCTCTGCCACTGAGCTAAATCCCCATCCCCATCCACTCATTGATTTTTGACTGTAATTCTTTCACTTTAGGAGTCTTACTGAGGAAGTCGTTGCCAATTCCCATGTGCTAGAGTGTTGGTCTTAATTTTTCTTGTAGCAGTTCCATGATAGCTGGTTTAATTCCTAATTCCTTGATCCATTTAGATTTCATTTTTGTGCAAGGTGAGAGATAAGGTTCTAATTTCAATTTTCTGCAAGTGGCTGTCCAGTTTGTCCAGCACCATTTGTTGAATAGGCTGTCTTTCCTTCATGTTATATTTTGACCCCCTTTGTCAAAGATCAGATGTTTAAAGATTTGTGGGTTTGTTTCAGAGTCTTCTATTCTATTCTATTGGTCTTCAATCCTATTTTGATACCAGTTCCATGCTGTTTTTAATACTACAGCTCTATAGTATAATTTTAGATCTGGTATTGTAAAACCATCTGTTTCATCTTTCTTGCTTAGTAATGTTTTGTCTATTCTGGGTTTCCTGTTGTTCCATATGAATTTGAGAATTGCTTTTTCTATATCTGCAAAGAATGACATTGGAATTTTGATGGGGATTGCATTGAATCTGTATAGTGCTTTTGGCAGAATGATCATTTTAATTAAATTAATTCTGCCTAACCAAGAGCACAGAATATCTTTCCATCTTCTCAGGTCTTCTGCAATTTCTGTTTTCAGTGTTTGATAATTTTCTTTGTAAGGATCTTTTACTTCTCTTGTTAGATTAATCCCCAAGTATTTTATTCATTTAGAGGATATTGTGAATGGAACCAATTTCCTAATTTCTTCTGCTCTAATATTGTTGGCATATAGGAAAGCTATTGATTTATGAGTGTTGATCTTGTCGCCTGCTACTTTGCCAAATCTGTTTATTAGCTCTAGCAGTTTTCCGGTGTAGTGTTTTGGATCTTCCAAGTATAGGATCATGTCATCAGCAAAAAGAGATAGTTTGACTCCTCCCTTCCTATTCTTAGCCCTTTGGTTTCCTCCTCTTGTCTGATTGCTCCAGCCAGGGTCTCAAGAACTATATTGAATAAAAGTGGTGAAAGCGGGCAGCCTTGTTTGTCCCCAAGTTCAGTGAAAATGCTTTCAACCTTTTTCCATTTAGTGTTATACTAGGTGAGGGTTTGCTATACATGGCCTTTATAAAGTTAAGTTCCTTTGATCCCTGTTTTCTCTAGAGTTTTGAGTATAAATGGGTGCTGGATTTTATCGAAGGCATTTTCTGCATCTATTGAGATGAACAGATGGTTTTTGTCCTTAATTCTGTTTAAGTGATGAATCACATTTATTGATTTGCATATGTTGAACCAACCTTGCATACCTGGAATGAAGCTCACTTGATCATGATGAATTCTTTTCTGGATGTGTTTTTGAATGTGGTTTGGAAGAACCTTATTAAGGATTTTTTACATCGATATTCATGAGGGATATTGGTCTGTAGTTTTCTTTTTTTGATGTGTCTTTGTTGGGTTTTGATACCAGAGTTATGGTTGCTTAATAAAAAGTGTTTGGGAGAGTTCCCTCTCTCTCAATTTCTTGGAAAAGCTAAATAAGGAGAGGTGTTAGCTCTTCTTCAAAGGTGTGGTAAAACTCCACAGAGAATCCATCAGGCCCTGGGCTTTTCTTCTTTGGAAGACTTTTAATTGCTGTATGGATTTCAGTGCCTGTTTTGGGGCTGTTTAGGATTTCAATGTCATCCTGCATCAATTTGGGGATGTTGTATGTGTCTAGAAATTTGTCCATGACATCCAAATTATCTGATTTAGAGAAGTATAGTTTTTTAAAATATATTCTGATAATCTGTTTAATTTCAAAGGGGTCAGTGGTGATCACCACCTTTTCATTGGTTGGTTTGTTGATTTACTTTGATTCTCTCCTTCTTTTAGTTAGATTAGCTAGGGATCTGTCAATTTTATTTATTTTTTTGAAGAACCAGCTCTTTGTTTCTTCAATTCTTTTTTTTTTTTTTTTTTGTTCTCAATTTCATTGACTTCAGCTTTGATCTTAATTATTTCCTGTCTTTTGTTGGCTTTGGGATTAGACTGTTCTTCCTTTTGTAGAGATTTGAGTTGGAGCATAAGCTTATTTGTTATGGATCTCTCCTGATTCTTCTTCTTCTTCTTTTTTTTTCTAGAGAGAAGGACAGTAAGAGAGAGAGATAGAGAGATACAGAGACAGAGAGAATCAATTTTTTTATTGAGTTTTTCACATGGCTTTCATTGCTCCGACAACTTAGTTGTGTACGTGAGTGCTGGGGTTTGAACCCGTGAATTTGAACATGCCAGGCAAGTGCTGTAACCATTGAGCTCCAGCCCTCTCCTGATTCTTAATGTGGACACTCAATGCAATAAATTTTCCCCTTAAGAATGCTTTCATGCTGTCCCAGATGTTTTGATATGTTGTGTCTTCATTCTCATTCTCTTCCAGGAAGCCTTACTTACTGTTCTCACATCTTCTGGGATCCATTCTTCGTTTAATAGGGTGTTATTCAATCTCCACATACATGTGTGTTTTGTGCCATGGTTTTGCTATTAATTATTGGGGTCATGGTGGAATATTCTGTAGATGTCTGTTAAGTCTGTTTGATTTATGGTGTTGTTTAGAGTGGAGATCTATTGTTTCTTTGCTTTGATGATCATCTGTCTATTGGTGATAGAGGAGTGTTAATGTCTCCCAGTACTATTGTATTGAGGTCCACAAGTGGTTTTATATTTTGGAGTAATTTTTCCACATAGATGGGGGCATTGGTGTTTGGAGGGTATATATTTACTATGGTTATTTCTTCCTGTTGTATTGTTCCCTTTACTAGGATGTAGTGGCCTTCTTTATCTCTTTCGATTAATTTATGTTTGAAATCCACTTTGTTGGATATAAAAAATGCAACTCCAGCTTGCTTTCTTGGGCTATGTACCTGGTAGATTTTTTTCCATCCTCTCATCCTTAATCTGTCATTGGCTGTAAGGTGGGTTTCCTGTAAGCAGCATATAGTTGGATTTTGTTTTTTGGTACAATCTGCTAGTGATTGGTGTGTTGAGACCATTCACATTCACTATTAGAATAGTTATGTGGTTGTGGTTCATATTCATTGTGTTTTATTAGTGGGTTCTGTGGTGTCTCAGTTGTCTGTTGATAGCCTGTACCTTTATTGAATTTCCTTTGTTTGTGGGTTTTGAGGAATGTTAGCTTGTTCTTCTATCTGAAGTTTATCTTTGAGGACTGTTTGTAATTCTGGCTTTCTGTTCACAAATGCTGCAAGTTTATTCTTATCATGAAAAGTTATTCCCCCCCCTCAAATTTAAAGCTGAGTTTTGCTGTGTATGGTATTCTAGACTGCATGTTGTGTTCATTCAGGCATTGAAAGATCTTGTTCCATTATCTTCTCTCTTCCAGAGTCTGAACTGAAAAGTCAGATATGATTCTTATTGGTTTACCTCTGAATGTGATTTGGCATTTCTCCCTTGATGCTTTCAATGTTCTTTCCTTGATTTCCCTGTTGTACATTTTGAATACGATGTGTCTTGGTGAACTTCTCATTTGATTAGGCCTATTGGGTGTCCTGGATGAGCTTCCTGGATGAGCATATCTGACTCTATTTTTATATGGGCAAAATTTTCTTTAGCAATTTCCTTGAGAATGATACTTATCCCATTTGTGTTTTGATTTCTTCTTGTATCCCAATTACTCTTTTAATGTTTCTTCTCATTTCATCCCAGACATTTTAAAAATTCTATTCGTGTTCTGTGAGATTTTTTTTCTTTTAGGTCATCTGTATGCCCTAGCTTGCTCAGCCTGTCCTCATTGTCAGAAGTTCTTTCTTCAAGAGCTGAGGTTCTGTTTTCTATAGAAGTTAGTCTATTACTAAATTCTTCCATGGTTCCTCTTATGTCATTGACTGCAGATTTTTAGCTCTGTTACTTTCTTTTGGAGTATGTCTACTTCTTTGATAATAGAGTTTTTCATCTCTTGAGTTTTTCTCAGTCCCTTCTTTATATCTTCTTTTAGCTCATTGTTCCTCTTAGTAATCAAATTATTGATAACATTTTCAAGGTTTTCATCTCGGTCCATATCTGCAACATTCTTTCTAGGGGTGTTTTGGGTTTGAGGTGAACCTCTCCTTGTTTGATTCTTAATTTTTGAAGAGCTTCTTCTGGATCTCTGAATTTAGATTTCCCACGGGGAAGGTAGGCAATTCTCCAGGTGGTTTTTCCTTGCAAGTCAAAGGGTCAGATCAGTTACCAAGTCTTTGATGATCACCTTCTTCCAGATGCTATTTCTGTCTGGGTCCTTGTGTTGTTCTACCTTTTGGTTCCAGGTTCCAGGTTGCAAATCTGAACCTACTGGAATGCAGGACATCAGGTAAGCAGTGCTACTCCAGGCGAAGAACCACCCCTGGTTGGTCCTGAACATGGCTCCTCAAATGGGGGACCTACTGGTCTGTCCTAAGCACCTTCTGGCTGGACTCAAACAAGCCCTAACAGGTACACAGAGCATCAGGTAGGTGGGGCTGCCCTGGACGGGCATCCTCCCTCCTCCCTTTGTTGGTCCCCAGCAGGGGCTGCTCCAAATGTCAGTCCTACTGGTCTTATCCTGAGTGCCTTCTGGTGGGACTCAAACAGTGAGATATTTTTTTTAACATGTCAAAGTGCTAAAAAATAACCAAACTAGTGCAACCTCCAGACACAATCAGCATTTCAGTCTGCTAAAATCTGGTTGCCTGCAAAACAACTTGCCCACTTAGGCTGTATCTCAAGATAAAGTTAATAAATGATGCCCTTGCACACCTGAAGACAGGTGGGTGGAAGAGACAGAAACTTCTCTCTCAGAGAACTGTGATTCCCTGCGCTTTATAGAAGATTTTGACATGTTAATTGCTCATTGACATCTGGATAGTGTTTTTTTCCCCAAAGTCATGATTAATTGTCAAAATCATTGAGTCAATGTGTGGGGTTATTAAGGGTTTCTTTAAGCAGAGGAAAGGAAGCCTTGGAAAGATACCCACCAAGTCTCAGCTGGCCAAACTTACTAGAGATGGAGTGAGCATTTGGTTTAGAAAATGGATGTGCATGCAAAAAACGCAATAAACCCAAGTGATGGCTGAGTGGGAAGAGTAGAGGGTGCTGTCTGGCAGAGACTTGTCAAAGGCCACCCAAGGGAAGCTCTTGTGGGACTTTGCTATCTGGTGGTGGAGTTGGGTCATTGAATCATTTCACCTTTTCGGAGGTCAGGATGTAAGTTTGGTTGGTTTTATTGAACAGTTAGCTATTGTTAAGGACAGTGCTGACAAGTCATGACTATGGTTAACTGAAGGACTGAAACGGTTGAGGAGTATTCTCAGCCTGACATTTTTGGGGACCAGATAACCAAATTTTTTTGGCTCTCTATTTTCCATTTGTGCACTTATGTCTTCACCTCTGTATGCTGTTTATATTCATTCAACAAACATTGAATTTTCCCCTGTAAATCTTAGGTCACTGGGGCGCTCAACAGCTGAGCCATTCAAGCTCTTCAGAAAATTGACTTGCTGGTGGATTAGGTACAAGAGCTCCAGGTAGGAGCAGGAAGAAGTCATTATGGAAGGCATGAAATGATTCTGGGGACTCCATTAGGTAGGTGCAAAGCTTCAGATGGGATTTCAGTTAGCAGTGTTGTCAGTGACACTGTGCACTGAACCTTGTCCCAAGCACTTTGAATGAACAAAAAAGTTATTGTGACCTAACAAATGGGAACAAGATGTTTCTCTCAGCACTGGGAAATCTGATTAAATCATCATCATCATTAGTAAGGGGTGCGAGGAGCGGGAGTGGACACCTTCCTGCTGGAGGTTAAAGTACATCTCTCTCCTCCAGTATATTTTAGTGTTGCGTTGCACCTGCTGCTTGCTCATGTGCCAGACTTTTTACCTACTGCTTTTTTTGGAGGGGGTGGTGGGGTGGGAGTGGGTTGAAGGCGTGGGTATGCAGACAGTAATGCACTGCTCAGGACTGGATAAATGTTGAGCTCTAACATATGGTGAAGTTGTATTAGGTGCTTGGGACTGAGTGAAATGATAAGCTGTCTTCCCCCTAGGATGTGTATACCCATCGTAGTTCACGGAACTGCGGGGCACGAGGAGCTTAAAGGGTATAGAGTTATCGAGTCTCAACTTCCATACCTACCCTGTGCTAACCTGTCTGACCATGCCAACTTCTCCTTGACCCTCCTCTCCTAATCATGGCCTTTTCACATGACAGGAGAAAGCAATTCCTCTCATTAGCCTTAGGTTTTACTGTGGTCCTTTTCCTTGAGAGAATACTGTCAAGACATCCCTAAAAGGGAGAATGTCATAATGCATTTCTGTTGAGGGTGGGATCCCATGAGACCAAAGCAAAAAAAAAAAAATGCTTCAGGAAATATCAGGGGAGATGACATTATTAAATTTGAGGGACAAACTCACAACATCCCTCCATCTATCTATCCATTTCAGAATTAGAATCCAGAATAAAGGAAATAGTCATGGGCCCTTTTATTGTACATGTGTGAGTTAACAAGGTAAAATTAGAGTTTTGTTCTGACTTAAGTAAGTTTGATTTGGTAATTGGTTTGACAATCACGGTTTAGTTTATTTTAAATTTTGTTTTCTAAATAGGCTATGTGGGAGACATTTTCCACAAGTTGGAGGTAAATCTTCAGTTCTAGGATTAGGATAAAAATATATTTAACCTATACATCTAATTATAAATTATAACTATTTAACTTATTTAGAATTTTCGGCATTAGCTTAATGTATGATGATGTACAACAGGAAAATCAAATATGAGACCATGACAGAGAGAGGAAATACATGGATGGGTCAATTCTAAGGACCTTCTTCTTTATTTAGTATTTGTTTCCATCTATTGGTGCATTATAGTTGTACATATTGATGGGATTTGTTCTTACGTATTTGTATATGCACACAATATAACACCAATTTGTTTAATATCACTTCCCAGCATTCCCCCTCCTTCCCTGCCTCCCATTTACTTAGTAATTTAACTGAGAGTTCGAAGAAACTTTTTAAGCCTATAAGAATTTTCCAAGAATGTCTTGCCCATGAACAACTTTTCCAAGCACAATGACGATGATATGAAGGTTAATTTCTATTATCAACAGAAAACACTAGGAATCCTCTACTGAAAATGGAGAAAGTACGAGACACTTCTTGTTTCTCCCAGACTGTGGGTATCATGTTTCAGCAAGGGTGACCCAGTAAGATGCTTATGTTGGTCTTCCTTAGCTCAAGAGCTCATTCTTTTGCCCATGAAGTGTGGAGCCAGGACTGAGGGCGCGTTTGGCCCACTCAGTTGCCTGGAACTAAGCCTATGTATTCCATCACCTTTGGTTCTGGTTGGTAGTGGCTGCTCTTATTGTACCCAGGGTCTCGCCACCCTGACCCTGTGTGGTGACTCACTGGCATGGTCTCCACTTGGAAGATTGCTTACAGAACACTGAAGCAACCTTCGCAGAGTCCAGAAATCACAGGCAAAATCTGCAGATGGAATCTAAGCCTGGAGGATGCTCTGGTTTCCAAGCTCCACTGTGACATGGTGCTGACATGGGGGTCACGACATGGGGGCTCTTGAGACAGAAACTTGGTATAACTACTTCTTGCCTGTGTACCCTCCTGGCCAAAATTGATTTTGCCCTCAACGCATGGAAATTGGTATAGAGATTTATGTGTGAGACTAGACTCTGGGACTGACAGAGTTTTAAAGACATAGGCAAAGAGTCTTTTCTAGCTTAAAATGATCAGGGCTCTTAATCTCTTTCTTTCTTTTTCTTTCTTTCTTTTTAAGAGAGAGAGAGAGAGAGAGAGAGTGAGAAGCAATTTTATTTATTTTTTCACCTGGCCTTTGTTTCTCCAGCACTTAGTTATGTACGTGGTGCTGGGGTTTGAACCTGGGTCCTTGCACATGCCAGGCAAGCACTCCAACCTCTGAGACACCGCCCCACCCCCTTAATCTATTTCTTTAACCATGGTTTAGCAATGCAAATGCCACAAACATATCCACCATTTTGTTCCTCATTTATGTCAGATAGGGACCTGGGAGTGTGAGCGATTCCAGGTATGGAGAAAGAAAAACACTTAGAGAATATTCTGAGTTAGTTACTGGGAGAGGGAACCCAGCCTCTTGTCTGTTAGAAGACAGAAGTGGTCATCTAGGGTACTTATAGCATGAAGTAAAGGAAATTTCCTAGGAGTAATCAATCAGCTAATAATAAAAATAGGAGTGTCAGGGCTGGAGCGGTGGCTCAGTGGTTACAGTGCTTGCCTAACTGTGCAAGGATGCAGGTTTGAACCTCAGCACAAGTGTCGGAGCAACTGAGGCCACATGAAAAACTAAATAAAATTTGATTCTGTCTCTCTCTCTCTTTCTCTTTAAAATAGGAATGTCAATGGCCCAAACACCTTTTTCTCTTTTGTCTCTTCAAAGAAATTGCTTTGTTAGGGCTGGAGCTGTGGCTCAACAGTTGCACTTGCCTAGCATGTGTGAGGAGGATCTGGGATCAAATCCCAGCATCACATACACAACGAAGTGTCAGAGAAACAAAGGCCAGATGAAAAAATACATAGAATCAATTCTCTCTTTCTCTCTCCCTCTCTCTCTTTAAAAAACAAAAGACAAAAACAAAGAAATTTCTTCGTGGGGCCAGTGCCTAAGGGAAGAGGCAAGGTGGAGGCTTGGTCTTCCGTGCTGGAGCCAGGGACATGGCTGTATGTTTGTGTTCTCCACAAAGGAGACTGGCTGAGGAGAACAGTGGGAGCTGGTCACCAGGCTGTGTACTACTGCGGGGCTGAGCGTGCCAGGAGGAAGGGTTGCTTCCCCCTGCCCACCGAAGGGCCCCTGCCTCTCCCAGCCTAGCTCACAGGCCTGCGGGGAGCCTGCTCCTGACTTCCATTTTGTTGCCCTTGGTCTACTTTGTGACCTCAAATCTTTTTCAATTTCTCCTTTGCTGAAGAATTTGAAATTATCAGGAATGCTAATAAGGTAGGGATTTGACATGTGACCTCTCTTAGGAGGGACACATATTTAAAAGAATGCCTGGGAGAAGGCCATTATCAACACAGGAATAAATTGGTGATGTTGGATCATCGGCATTGCTGGGGAGGAGTGTGTGTGTGTGTGTGTGTTTGTGTGTGGAGGGGCAGATCTGACTTTTTTGCTTTTTCTATCGGTTGATGGTTTACAGAAGACTAGCTCTGTCTCTTGGCCTTAAAATGAAGTGTTTTCTGTAACTGGGAAAAGACTTAGGAGGAGAAGAATTGTCTAACAAAGGCCAATGGATTTGGTTAGTAGTGTCCTGGAGATTCTGGATCTTTCCTTCTCCCATCTGTCACTCTTCCCTATCTTTTTTCTTCTTCCTGCAGGTTCCTGGATAAGCACTGACTTCTCTCACTCTTGGCAAACTGGATGGATTTTTTTTTTTTTTAAGCCATGATGAGATGTTACCAAGAAGGAACCAAATAGTTTCTTATTCACTAAGAAGTGGATGAAGCCCTTTCTCTCCTCCAGTCTCAGTGAGAGAAGAAATTAATGTTAGCAAATAAAGTTCTGAATTTCACATCATATTTTTAAACTGCTGAAAACGTCACCTTTGTGTGTATGATCTGGCTTGCTAATTGAGATTTTTTTTTTTAAAGAGAGAGAGAGGGAGAGAGAAAGAGAGAATCGACTTTACTTAGTTTTTTTATGTGGCTTTGGTTGCTCCGAGACTTTGTTGTGTATGTGGTGCTGGGGTTTGAACTCGCATCTTAGCACATGCCAGGCAAGCACTGTAACCACTGAGCCACTGCTCCAGCCCCTTGCTAATAGAGATTTGTTCAAGGAATCAAAAGGCAAGAATTTGGCATCCCTGAACTTGTGCGTTTTGATAGGACTGTCGAAGCCACCGTTTCTCTGCTTTCTCTGTCGTTCGTGCAAGGATTGAATTGTGTCACTGTCTTAACACCAGGTCCGGTGTACTTTAGCTCCATGTTGCATGTTTGGAGAAGGAAAGAAGCGTCAACATGCCACGTGGTATAAAATATAGCTCTGTGGTAACCGGAACTTTCTTGAGATGCATAGATAAAGGATTTGGGAGAAATTCCCTGTGCTGTTTCAGGCAAATCCGTGTCTGTGTAACAGTCGGATGACAGCGTCCCGGGAGAGGTTTCAAAGCCACTGAGCCTCCCCCAAGAGTGACATTTAAAGAGAACCCGAGCCTGGCTCCTGACCAAAATGGCCATCTAGCCAGCAACCACTGCAATGTGCTTCTGGAGACTTCCTGCCTGACCTGAGGGTCCTGAGAGAGCAGCTGCTTCAGGCTCGGGCTCGGGCTGGGGGGCGCCTCCTCAGGGCTGCGTTGACGCAGACTTCCTGGACTGTGAGTAAAAAACTTGGTTAACAACCTGGCTGGCAAATTATTGCCAACCCAGCAGAAATAAAACAGAGTAGGTTGAACTCTCACCAGGAAAAGAAAGCTTTCTAATTCTATCAATTTTATTGAGCTGTTTGAAACAGAGAATGGATCAGAAAAGGATCCCCTGCCCCCACCTCTGGCCACACGTCTGTGCAGAGCCAGCTCATGTGGCTCATATAAGCGATGGAGCCTGTCACCGGAGGCCAGTGCATGCACGTTCCTGGTTGGGATTGAATTCTTAACGTTCAACAGAGGTGGAAAAATCATGTTTCTTCTCCATAATGGAGCAATCAAACTACAGAGAGTGTGGTTATGCGTCTGAGAGTTTTAGAAGGGGTGGGGGAGAATGCACGCTTGACTTATAAGGAGGCAGGAACGCAGGCCAGAGAGAGAAGCTTAATAGCTATTTAACTATTTTTAAACAAACCATAAAATCATATTGACCAAAGGCCTACTGGGATTGTCCATGTCTGAACATCTTCTAGGAAGTTGTTTCCCAAATGGAGGATTTATTAGCCAAGACCCACGCGATGGGGATGTCAGAGAGTCTGGTGGGCTGTGCCGGCGGGCGATTTCAGGTTGGCCCTTGTTAACATTCTTATGTAACTCCTGACAACAGCTGTCTGGAGCTCCTGCCCCAGCACCTTGAAGTGTTTTGTGCTCTGTGCTCTGAGATTCCCTGGGCTCCCACCCTAGGGGTGGCTGGCTGCTTGCTGGAGGCTGACACACTATCCTGGTTGTTAGCATAGGCAACCTCACGATATGTGGGAAAGAATTTCCAAAGACACCAGGGCAAGAGGCTGAGCTGCACCTCCTTCTCCGCTTGGCAGCCAGAGTGTTTCTGAAGCAGTGGGGGAGGGGGTACCAAATTGTGGTTTAGGGAGAGAATTTTGTTGATTCAGCCATAAATGCGTGACCTACGCTGTGTTTATTGAGAATGTGCTTTGTTTCTTTTTAAAAATTTTTTATTTTTTCATGAGTGAACCCAGCTTCTCCTTAAGAAAATCCTTTATAAAATTCTGGTAATGTTTAATGTTTCTTTGCATTTTAGGGACTGAAGCAGTGGTTCCGACAAAGTCAAATTTTTCTGTTTAGAACATGTTAACTGGTAAGATCAGACCTTCGAAGTAGGAGAAAGAATCCAGCTTAGGTGTGGTGGTTGGCAGCGCGAAGGCCTCAGAAAATAGCAGGTTCCAATGCCTAGAACCGGAAATGTTAACTTATTTGGAAGAAGGGTCTTTCCAGCAGTGATTGAGATGGTAACATTATCCTGGATTATCTGTGCGTTCTAAATACAATCAAATGTGTCCTTATACGAGGTAGGTGAACAGGAAAGGAGAGACAATGTGACCACACAGGCAAGGATTAGAGTGATGTGGTCACAAATCAAAGCATACTAGCATGCGGCAGAGAGCGGAAGAGGCAAAGGTTTTCCACAAGCCTCTGGAGGGAGTGTGATCCCCTGACACCTTGATATTAGCCCAGTATAGTGATTTCAGACTCCTAGCCTCCAGTGAAAGGATGAGTTTCTGTTGTTTTAAGCTACCAAATTTGTGGTAATTTGTTACAGCATCCTTAGGAAGCTATTTTTTTAATACAGGTATCTTACTCATTCATTTTATTTATGTGAGATATTGCTATATCTAAATGTATGTACATATTTATAGTATTTGTACATGTGTATATGCATATATAGGTTGAGTATTCTTTACCTGAAATGATTGGAACCAGAGGTGTTTCAGATTTCATTTTTTAAATTTTGGAATATTTTCACACACACACAGACACACATGGACACATACACATATATGGAAATCTTGGGGATGGTACCCAAGTCTAAATATGAATTCATGTTTTATATATATACATTATACACATGGCTCAAAGGTAATTCTATATTATATATGTATACACACACACACATATACATATCCCCCTTCAGCACTAGAGGTTGAACTCAGGGGTGTTCTACCAGTGAGCTACATCCCCAGCCCTTTCCATTTCTTATTTTGAGACAGAATCTCACTAGGCTGCAGAAAGCTAGCCTTGAACTTGCAATCTCTCTGCCTCAGTTTCCTGAGTAGCTGGGATTATAGGCATGTGCCACTGTACCTGACTTATATAATAATTTAAATAATTTTGTGCATGAAACAAAATTTCATGGTATGGAATTTTCCACTTGTGGTGGTATCATGTTGGCACCCAAAAAGTTTTGGGTTTAGGAGCACTTGGGATTTTGGATTTTCAGCTCAGGGATGCATGCCCATGTACGTGTACCCTGTCTGTACACAATGCTTGCTACTGTGTATACATATACACAAGTTCTACTTATAGGGAAGGCACACTCTAAACTAGAGTTTTTCTTCTTAACAAGTTACTAGCCATAGTCTAGCACCTTGGTGAAGTGAAAGGGTTCAGGCTGCCTTAGGTTCACATTTGTGATTTGTTAGCTCTGTGATCTTAAGTGAGTCAAATAACTTCTTTAGGATTCAGACAGTTCTTTGAGGATTAGGTTCTATAATGCGAGTAAAAGCAGGGGATCTGTCCAGGAGAAGTCCTCTAAAATGCTGGCCCTACAGGGGTGGCTGTCTAGGCTGCTGCAGCTACCAGCGAGATAGAATCTGACAATTGCCATGTCTATGGGATATACTAAGTGCTTTCAGAAGAGAAAGGGAAAGAAATGGCTTTCGGCTGGAGGATTTATGGAAACAGTAAGGATAAAATAGTATTCAGGGCCAGACTTTGAGAATGGACAGGTTTCAGACAGCGAGAGGAGGTGAGGAGGGACCAGGGAGGACAGTCCAGGTAAATGAATGTGGAAAAGGAGCAGAGGGAAGAAAAGCCTCTGCTGTTTCCATGATCTGGAGGGAGGGTTGGAGGGACACAGGAGAGAGGGCAGGTAAGACAGGCCAGGACCTGACAGAAAAGGGTCCTTGGAGAGTCCCTGGGAAGGTTGCAGCTCTGCACAGCTGTAGCACAACCAATTAAGTTACAGGTAATTACACCTCCTGTTAGGAACATGAACAAATTCTTGGCACAGGATGCACGGTGGAGTGGGAAGGAAAAGGGTCCTCCAGTTGTGAAGTGTCGGGTAAAGGAGTGGCCAGACACTCCGCCAGTCTGGATGAAGCATTACTCCGGGCCTGGCAATCTGTGGCCAGATTTTACAGTAATTGGAGTGGCGCCTTCCTTATCTGCAAGGGAATCGTTTCGCACTCCCTTCAGCCACGGCTTTGGAATCTGTGCTATTCAATGCATTAAAGCATGCCCATTAAATAGGTAAGTTATGCCAGCAGGCCTGGAACACACACACGCAGGATAAGTGGATTTTTACAAAGCAAGGAGCAAACCCAGAGTCACTCACTCAGCTTGTTGACGTTGAAATTTGCGTTGCAGTCAATCTTCTGGGATTTAGGTGCCTGCACATGCAGAAACCAGGGAGAAAAAGCTGAACCATTTAAAGGTTTCCAAAGGCCAGCTGGGGCATGAGAGCCAGGTACTCTAAGCTGCAAGGATTGAGGCTGGGTGAGTAGCAGCAGCAGCCTCAAGTTGACATGGTCACACACCCAGAGTTAGGTCGTTTTAATGAAGTACACCGGTGCAGATTTTTCATTATAGCGAGGAAGACTCAAAAAAGTGGATCTTGGGTTTAATTTTTTTAATACTAGGGATTGAACCCAGAGGCATTTAATCACTGAGCCACATCCCCAGCCCTTTTTGTTTTTTATTATGGGAAAGGGTCTCACTAAGTCGCTTAGGGCTTTGCTAAGTTCTTGAGGCTGGCCTCAAACTTGCAATCTCCTGCCTTGGCCTCTTGAGCCACTGAGACTACAGGTGGGCACAACTGTGCTTGGCTTAAAAGAGTGGATCTTGGGGAAGCACTGTGGAGAACAAAGTTGCAGACAGAAGGAGATCTGCAAGCTGCTTCTCTCTCTTCTCTTAGCCTTTTTCCTCCATTTGTCATTTGTACTGTTCTTATTCTGGGTCTTTCCTTATTGGTGAGTTTCCCACTAATAAAAGGATTGTTAATTCTAGAACGAATCTAGATAGCCTATGTTACAACATATCTCAAGACCCAATCTTTTCCAATTTTTAGTATGCCCCCAAACTTTCAGGCTAGATTTATAAAAACCTTTGCATTAAATAAACTATTAATACAATATAACAACATGAATGAAGAGCCAAATAATTACGCTAAGTGAAAGAAGTCAATCAAAATGAGTGCCCTAGCATCCTGTTTATGTAAAACTCAAGAAAATGGAAACTAGACTGTAGAACTAGAAAGCAACCAGGAATTAGCTGAGAAGTGGGGAGACTGAGAGGAGAAGGGTCAAGGCAAGAGAATGGGGTACTGAGGGAATAGCATGTTTGCTACCTTGACCATGGGGTGGTCTTATGGGTGTATAGGTGTATTGTCAAAATTTATCAAATTGTACACTTCAAACATGTAAATCTGTATGATATTGTATGCCATTTACACCTCAAAAAGGCTATTAAAAACCAACCTTAGATTTTTCTTTTTCTTTTCTTTTTTTTTTTTTTGAGACAGGGTCTTGCTATGTTGTCTATGCTGGTCTTAAACTCCTGGGGGTCCAGTGAACCTCCCACCTTGGTTTCAGGAGCACTGGAACTATAGGTGACTGTCCTCTCTCCCAGTTTAACCTTAGCTTTAGAGGATCAACTGGTTACACGGGGATCAAGGCAAGGGGACATATTGGGTGGTCATAATGCAGTATGATAAGAACTGGGGTACAGCAACTTTGCAGAGAAGTGACCTCCAGCATAGCTTTGTGGGAATGGAGGGTGTATCATCCCTAAAGAAAAGGAGGACAATAGAACCCCATGCCCCTGAATGCCTACTTGCTGTGCCCCAAAATGTGGCCAAGCTAAGAGAGCAACGGGAGCAGGCCTGGCATTTCCAGCCACCATTACCTTGCAGGACCCTGGCTTCTCTTGCGCACGCTGGGAAGTAGGGCAGGTTGGTGTTACCTGTAGAAAGCTACTTTCTTGCATGCCAGCCAAGGACATTTGCTCCATGAGATGCTGCTCAAGATAATGTTGGTGAGGCCACTGCTTCTGCAGCCTAAGATGGAAAACCTCTCTTTGAGTTGGGACAGGTGTGGAACTGAGGGCCCTGTGGAAAGGATATGTGTCACTCATCCAGCTGGATACAACTAGACAAAACACCATGGGGGAGGGGAGGCTCTGCTTGGCAAGATATCGAGATGGCACAGAGGTGTTATCTGTTCATCCTGCCACCACTGGACTCTTCTTGAGCAGTTACTGTTCTCTTGCAAGCTTCCCCCAATAAATCATATGCTTTGCATGTTACCTCTGGCCACCTTTTTTGGCCTTTCTGCAACCTACCCCACTACCCTGGCCTTTCTGCAACCTACCCCACATACCGTGGATATGACAGAGGGTCAGGCCATGTATGACACTGTGCCTGTGATGTAGAACAGTCTCCTACCTTCTTCTTCTTCTTTTTTTAATAAAAAGAGAAGGACAGTGAGAGAGACAGAGAAAGAGAGAAACAACTTTATTTAGTTTTTCACATGGCCTTAGTTGCTCCAACACTTAGTTGTGTACGTGGTGCTGGGGTTTGAACCTGGGTCATCGTGCTTGCCAGGCAAGCACCGAAACCACTGAGCCACTGCTCCAGCCCCAGTCTCCTACCTCCTTCTTGATGGCCTCATCATTCTTTTTGGCCAGGTCCATGTTATTCATGAAAAAAAGGGGAAAATTTACAAGCAAGAAAGCGGTATTCACGGGTCTAGACCTAGTCAGCCTATGGACTGTCCCTTTTGCAAGGCTGGTCCACACCCACACCTCACATGCTCCAGTGCATAGGCCTGAGACTCGGAGTCCCTGATGAAGCTTTTTCTTTTTCTGAGTCTCTGCTGTTCATACTTTGAGAAATGGGGAAAACAGCCAACTGCTGAAGTGTAACTGCAGTTCACAGATATAATTACCCAGTGGAAGGGCTGGCACTGGGAAATGATGGGCACTCTGAAGTTCTTAATCCAAATATAATGATCCAGAGTTGAAAAATATGGGCATAGATGTTTCATGTTCTAAGATTTTTTCATTTATTCCACAAATACTTAGTGAGCAGAATAAGCAGGGCCCAGGTTAATAATTAGTGATAAGATAGTGAACAAGATGGAAATTGTCTATCTCAACCTTTCTTTCTTTCTTAAAGAGAGAGGAGAATCAATTTTATTTAGTTTTCCATGTGGCTTTTATTGCTCCAACCCTTCGTTGTATACGTGGTGCTGGGATTTGAACCGGCATCTTCATGCATGCCAGGTAAGCACTGTAATTGCTGAGCCACTGCTGCAGCCCCTTAACCCTTAATTTTTATGGCTAAAGGGATGACAATTCACCAGGCAATTGCAGGGGGCTATGGAAGAACAGAGGAGACACCCAGGATTTGGGGGACAAGGGGAGACTTCCTAGTGTAACTGCTTGAGAAAAGACTTGAATTTCTCTTTATGAAATTATGGGGAGCATCTTTTAGAGGGAAGGAAACAGAGCACTCTAAAACCCCTCAAGATTCTGGAATAAAGACATGGAGTGCTATGGAGCCCAAAGGACTTTGCAACCAGAAGACAGAGCCCCAAGTTAGAGCCTATTGGAGACACTGAATGGAGCAGCGTAAGGACGCGGCATATTCAGGCTGTGCCATGGGAACACCCACGGGGCCTGGCAACAGGCAGGACAAACATCACTGTGCAGGGGATCTGAGGACATAGTGACAAAGACACAGGGACCCTGAACACACTCTCCGTTTTCACATATGAAAGTGAAGCACTCTGGGAAAGAACAAGAGGTTTGGCCAAGAGAGAAGATCAGCTGACCACACAGACCACGGGCTCAGAAGGGGGAACCATTGTAGCTGGCCTGGTTATTAAATTTGTGATTGACAGAAAGCTGGGCAGGGGCAATGTATTCCCCAGGGTCTATCCTTGAAGTGTAACTGCAGTTCACAGATATAATTACCCAGTGGAAGGGCTGGCACTGGGAGATGATGGGCACTCTGATGTGGTGTCTCTAAGGCTGGTGTGGCTTTCTGCTGGCACCCAGGCTATTCGGCCTGATCCCTGCAGTCTGGGTAGGCTAATCTGGTTGCCCCCGAGGGGCAGGTGTTTTACAGTTTTCCACTAACTGCTGTTTCTGTTATCAGGATGGTCACTCTCTGGCTAATGAAAAACACTTCTCTGGTCTAAACATGACCTTGAGGTTTATCTAAATTGTTTGTTGTTCAGCAGAACAACATAGATCAGAAGTGAAATATATGCCCAAAGACACTTGTAATGCGTTTCTCTTTTCCGTAATTGATTCTCATGCAGGCCAAATGCCCTGTGGGGATTCTCAGAGGGCTTAACACATTCTGCCATATGATGACATCATCTCACATAAAGCAGCCCTTCTGGACGCTTGACAGACGACAGGGTCTCTCCTAAGTGCTGCGCTCAGTCCACAGAGAACCATGGGATTATAAGCAGCGATTGTTCCTATCATGCCTTCCACACTTTATTTTTTCCCCTTGTTGTCAAGCTAGTCCCATGCTCCAATCAAAATGATATTATTTCAAAATCTATACCCAATTGATTACTCTTGCCAGAAGAAAGTATAATGATATACATCTATTGACTTTCGGTTTTGATCAGTGCTGAGATTAATTGTCTTTGGCAAATATTGAACAGGGTGACGTTTCGGTGGCCAGTCCTTTGTGGCTCATGATCAAGCATTTGTGTAAGGCAGTGCCTTTAAACACTGCAGGGAACCCGGGCATGGTGGTGCATGCCTGTAATCCTCGCAATTTGGGAGGCTGAGGCAGGAGGATCGCAAGTTCAAAGCCAAAGCCAGTTTCAGAAGCATAGTGAGACTCTAAGCAATTTAGTGAGACCCTGTCTCAAAAACAAAATAAAATAAAATAAAATATAAAATAAAAAGGGCTGGAAATGTGGCTAAGTGGTTAAACACCTCTGGGTTCAATCCCTGGTACCAAAAGAAAAAAGAAAGAAAAACTTCTAGCACCCATGCATTTTACAGAAAGGACTTAAAGACAGCCTCCCTACTATGCTGCCAGGATGCTCTTGAGTGTCATGCAGGTAGAACAGGCAGCCACCTTACTTTGAAGAATAGCCTAGGAAGAAAAGGTCCCTACCGATAAAACCATTACATACAGTTATACATCACTATGGTATTAATTACATAATCATTACAAATGGCCCTCCAAGATGTCGTCCTCTGACCTGAGGGCTGCTCCATGCAAGGCAGTTTAGCAGTAATTGGTAGTTTCTGTAGATCTGTGAAACGAAAAGGGTTGGGTAGCTGGACTCCTACCGCCAAGACTAATGTGTTAAAGTGGGCAGGGGGCCCGGAGAGAAGCTATCAAGACTATTATACCAGCTGGGCATCATGAGTTCATTGCAAACTGCAAGAACATCACTCAGATAAGCGCATTTGTTCCTTGAAACTTAACCATACTGTTTCAGCCCTGAAGCTGCATGAAACTATTCTTTTAGTTGTAAAAAGGAGAGGGGAAAAAGAAAAACATTGCCGAACATATAGATTCTCAGTAGAGCCACTATCAGGTTTGTGTTAATCAGAAGAGAATAAGCTACCCTCTTAGACATGTGGCCCTCAAGTTGGCCACTGAAGGGAAGGAGAGAACTGGATGGTCAGCTGATATGTTTTTAAGGGTCAACCCTGGAAGTGACTTTGATTACTTCTGTCCATAGTCTAGTGTACAGAGAACTTAATCTATTGGCAACCCCTTCCCAACTTAGCCATGAATGAGATGGCTTGAACTGCCAGGGAGCCTGTGAGGTGTGGTCTTCCTGTGTGCCCAAGATGTGGCATGGTGAACATACAGCATCGTCCTATCACATCCTTAAAGAGGGAAGCAAGCTCTGCAGGGCAGGTGGGATAGTGGGTGCTGCTGACGTCCTGGCCTCAACGCCATGGTCCACCTCTGAGTTCACTTGTGGCTGGCTGCAGTGGTAATTCTTGTGCACTCTGGCAGCTTCTACTGCAAATGGCCATGATGTTCTCTCTCTGTCTCAGGGCTCTGTCAGCCAGACCATGAGGCAGAGCAGAGATGCCTAGACTATTATGCCACCAGGGGAAATTCTGAGCCAGTGGGGGTTAGGAATTGTAGCTGATCCCTAGTCCCAAGATTAAGACTAAGGTCTTAATCTGATGTATGCGAGCTTCTTTGGCCTTCTTGGGGACAGTTCCGAGGCACACGCTATATACTTATTAGTTAACTAGCCATTATTATTTGCAGGACTGGAGACTGAATCCAGGGCCTTGCATATGCTAGGCAAGTACTCTACTACCAAGCTATAATCCCAGATCTTCTAAAGTTTTATTTTGAGACACATTCTTGGTAAGTTTTCCAGGCTGGCCTTGGACTTGCTATCCTCCTGCCTAAATCTCCCTAGTAACTGGGATTACAGGAATGTGCAACCGTGCCCGAAAGTTGTATTATTATTTAGTGGAGCCAAGCTTCAGCAACTCACTGGGTAGCTCCTTCATTCACTATTTCTTTTTCTCTTCTGTGTCTCAATTGCCCCATTTCCTCACTTCCTCTTCCTGGGAGGATTCCCAGTAACCTACTTGATCTCAAGTCCTTATCTCAGGATCTGCTTTCAGGAGAATCAAGCTAGGAACTGAAGGAGAGTGCGTGAGAGCCAGCTCAACTAGTAATCCCACAGAGGGGGAGAGGCCACCAAGTGAAGTCCTATGCATCTCTCTTCGTTTTCTTTCTGCCATGAGAGGAACATAATTCAGGGAAGAGGGGCTTGAATGGGAAGCTGGCTTAGGAAAGGGTAGAGCAGTTTCTCAGCAGGATGATATGCAGACTAGATGGGAACAGAAACAGAGCCTTACCTATAGATAGGACATGATTATTGCTTCTGATGCCTGAGGAGGTGGGGACTCATGAACTTTGGTGAGTACTACTTACATTCAGTAGTTTTTTTTTTCCTCCCCAAATGAAGCTGTTTTAGTCTGTTTGGGCTGCTGTAACAAAATACCTTAGACTGGATATTTTATAAACAATAGAGTTTATTGCTCCAAGGTCAAGGTGCCCCCAGATGCAGTGTCTGATGAGGGTCTGTTTCTCGTGGATGGTGCCTGCTGGCTGCGTCCTCATATGGCATAAGTGGAAGATATCTCTCTGGTGCCTTAATCCCACTCTGCAGAGAGTTCTCTTATGACCTACACACCTCCCAAAGGCCCTGCCTTTGGAAACCTTGGTGATAAATAAGGCTTGAACATGAATTTTGAGGGGCACAAACATTTGTATTATAGCACATGCATTTTGCATAAAATTCTTCACTTACAAGGTAAAAATTAAAACCCTACATTCCTCCATGGGGCATACCAAGTCCTGCATGATCCCACCTCTACTGAAAGCCTTTCTCTCCCTGCACCCAACCATGCCGCCTGCTCTGTATCCAAGCGTACTGTGAAGACCCTCTTCTCCCATATCTACAATCATTCTTCAGGAAATAACATCTTTAAGAACAAATCCAATCTTTTTTTTTCTTTTCTTTTGTTTTATTTATTTATTTATTTAAGAGAGAGGGACAGTGAGAGAGACATAGAGAAAGAGAGATTCAAATTTATTCAGTTTTTCACATGGCCTTCATTACTCTGAGACTTTGTGTTGTGTACGTGGTGCTGGGGTTTGCCCATGTGAGGCAAGCACCGTAACCGCTGAGCCACTGCTCCAGCCCCTTGTTTTATTTTTTAAAGAGAGGACAGTGAGAGACAAAGACAGAAATAATGTTTTTTTTTTTTGTTTATTATTTTTGAGCAACCTTACAAGATTTTAACAAAACAATATAAAATGTGTATAAGATGTGTATATATTCTGGACATTGCAACTGTCCCCAGGAGTGCCCCCCCCCATTACCCTCCCTTATCCCTCCCTTCCCCTTCCCGTTATAACTCTAAAAATAGAATTAAATTTAAAGCATTACATCTTATCTGAATTTAACTCATGTTTCTAGACCAACTTTCTCATTG